>NRSZ01000199.1:0-15000 GCA_002901185.1 Tolypocladium capitatum
CCCGTCCCACCCGGCGTGCGCGTCGCCCGAGGCGTTGCTCGCCCGCTGCTGGCGCTCCGGCATCAACGGCGACGACCCGGCCTGCCTTGGCGGCCACGTCCAGGAGGTGTACTGCCGCGTGCAGGACGCCCTTTGCCCTGGGCGTCGAGGACTAGGCCTAGATTGCGAGGGGGCGCCGTCGAGGGGAGCTGGTGCGGTGGCGAGAGGAAGAGGGGGCTCGCGGCCGACGTGGATGCCCGTGCCGAGCGAGTTTGGGCATGCAGAAGCGGCCGCCTAAGAATGCTTGGTTTGGAAAAGGGGGGCCCGGGGGTTGGTGGTGTCATCGGCGCCATGATGGTGAAGAATGTTTACGGGGGCGGTGCTTTTGGTGTTGACCGGCGGCGTAGTCCGTACGAATGACATGTTGCAACAGCATGTCCAGAGACGAAATAGGCATTGGATAAGGGGACTCGGTAGTTGATAAGGTCTATCTTCGGCCGCTGAACTTTGACATCCAGAATGCCATCCCACATCTCCCGCGCTCCGTCGTGTTCATGCCGAAGCCGCTTTTTGTATCCGCTACGAAACAGTGAAAGCACGCAAAGACATGACGCATGCCCAACACCCGGCTTCCGCCACCCGCACTCGCTGAAAACGCACAAAGGCCATCGTGCTGGCTAACCCTCCGCCGTGTCCATCGCGTCCAGGGCAAGCTTTGCCTTGGCTGCGGCCACCTTTTCTGCCCGCCACGTGTTGATCCTCTCCTTGAGCTCCGTCTGCGGGATCGCGTCTTCCACCGTCATCGGCTGCCGCGTGAATGGATCCTTGGCGTCGCTCAGCAGGTGCTGCACAATGGTCGACCGATCGACAATGTGCTTGCTGGGCAGGAGGACGGGGTCCTTCATGAGATCGCCCATGATGGGGTCCTCAAACTCGGCCGGGATGTCGCCGAGGTCGATTTCCGCCTGGTCCAGCTGCAGCTTGGCCTCGAGGAACTTGAGCTTTATCTTCTCCCATTTAGCAATCTCGGACGCGTCCTTTTGGTGCTTGGACGTCAGGATCCGTGTCACCCGGTCGAGCACTTCGGGCTTGTAGGAGCGGCCGTCGGCGGCGACGGCTTCGACAAAGATGGGCGAGTAGCCGAGGTGCAGGTAGATGTCGACAAAGTCGGAGATGAGCTGGATGGGCCGGAAGTGATACTTGTCCTTGTTCGAGACGCTCAGTTCGGCCGCCGCCTTCTTGCCCGCGAGCGTCTCCAGGTTGTAGTTCAACATGCTCGCGAGACGGGAGACAATCTCCGGCATGGTAAACGAATCGCTGAGGGCTTGCGTGAACAGCTTCATCATCTCCAGCGTCTCGTTGGCGAGCTGCATGTAGGACGTAGCCTGGTTGCCCAGGGTTTGGAGTTCCTCCTCCTTCTTCTGTCGGTCTTCGGTCGACAGGGACTGACCCTCTAGCTCTCTCTCGAGACTTCGCATCTTGGGGAACTTGGTGAACGCCTCGTCCAAGACGTAGGTGGCGTCGTTGAGCAACATGTTGACAAACTGCACAAAGAAGTTGCGGTTGACCCTGTCGAAGAATGTCTTTAGTCGTCGAATTCAATCGAGCGATGACCAAGGTGCGACTTACTTGCTCTCCCGAGTCAGCTGCTCCTTGTACACGTCATTGATCCAAACGCACTTTATGACTTGGAAAATCTCGTAGCGAATGTTGAACTTGTCGTAGAAAGCCGTGTTGGCGCCGGTAGACTCGCACTCGATATAAAACTTCATCAGGGCGTGCAGCAGATAGTCATTAGCAAATTGCAGAGAAACCAGCTGGTCTCCCAAGACGCCCTTCTTGAGGTGCATAAACGGCCACGTTCCAGAGAAGAGGAGTGATACCAGCGAGGACTTGAGGTAGGGATTCTTGATGAATTCAGACGACCTGAGGAAGGTGATGCACAGGGCAATCATCTCGTCGCCAACGGCACTCGGTAAGATCTTTGGCAGCCATCTGTAGTCTGTCAGCTTCGAAGCAGTGCCACGACCCTGATCAAGCGTACCTAAAGACGAATTTGAAATTGTCCACGATGTTCTGAAGCGCGTATTCGGGCAAGCAAGCGAACGCCTCGGGGTTCTCCATGGAGAGAGGGAGCCTGTCTGCTGTTAGCATTCGTATCCGCCGACTTGGGATACGGAAACGTACGTGATCGCCTGCATTTCCTTGCCCGGCTTGTAGTCCGATCCCGTGACGAGTCGGAGCAGCCAGACTGCGACGTATCTCATGAACCTCAGCGAGGTGCTTTGCATCCTCTCATCGAGGAGTGCGCCTTCAATCGCATACTTGAGCGCAATCGCCTTCTCCAGCACATTCGTGTGTCTCTTGAGAGTCTCTTCGAACAGTTTCAGCTGGTGGGGCATATTGGCAACCTTTGGCCGCTCCGCCTCCATCGCCTTGATGTTCTTCTCCAGGTACTTGATCTCACCATCCAGATTCTTCAGCTGCGAGTTCAGAGACTCGCTGCCGTAGTGGTGCGCCGCCAGCGCAAGGAAGAATGCCTCGGAAATGAAGTTGGACTCCCCCGACTCCTTCTCCGAGTAGTACCTGTCGGCCGCTGCCTGGTCCGCATTAAGCTTCGTCTCGTCCTTGATGTTGACCCGAGGCTGCCTCTTGAAATACTTGACATCGATCTTGTCCACCTTGCTGAAGTCGTTATCCATAAAGGGCTCGCAAAACCGATCCATGACGGCGGTGACGTTGAGCATAAACCCATCTGATGCCACCTCTCTCGGGTCGACCTGCATGGCTCTCCGCTTGTGGTTCACGTTCATGATGTAGGCAAACCAGTTGAGCGTGCGACTTCGCGTGTCCGGCCCTGCTCGAATGAAGGCGTTTGCAACCACAAAGAGATCGTCCTGGTGAGATCTGAGGACAATCCGCAATGATTCTTGAGCATTCGCGATCCTCGTCCTGTCAAGAGACCGAGGGCCGGGAAAGTAGCTCTTGATGGCCTCTGGTTGCAGCGGAGATATTCGGAAGAAGGGGCCGAGTATGGTGTGCTTCTCAATACCTGGCGCCGACTGGGCCATGTTGAAACATGAGTGCTCAGCGAGGTTGGAGATGAGAACAGGAAAGCGTGCATATGTTAATAGAGCCTGTAAACAACATCAGCTGCGTGTTCCACAGCTCACGTCCGCATCGGGTCACCTTGCCTGGACATATGGCTTGTAGTCGTCTCCCAAGGACAATGCCGAGAGCCGGTTGCTAATGTTGACCATGGCATCGTTGAAGAGTGCAGGGATCGCTTCGTCATCGTCAAATCGCTTGATCGCTTCTCTGATGAAGTCAAGATCGAGTCCGCCTTCATCCGAAATTCCGCGGAGTAAGAAAGGAGCGAGCGTATCGTGGTCAGCGTTCGCCTCACGTCTACGATTTTGTCAGCATCAGTCATGGCCAGCGGCAGGACTATTGGGAAGGGTACCCATAGAGAACCGGCATCGTCAGAGAAAACAGGCAATTGCTAATGCATAGTCGCTTCGCCTCTTCATGCACCTCTGACCGCACAAGACTGGCATTCTTGGCTGTGCTGGCCGCCTTGACGGCTCGCTTCCAGCAAGGAAGCAGGTAACCCAACAAAGGCCTGTCGGGTGGTAGGTTGCCGCAAGCCTCTATGATGGCCTGATCCAACACACTCGTAGAAAGCTTCAAGGCTTCCCCTGCCTCGTTCAGGTCCTGATTCAGGTTCGACAGGAAGACCAACCTCTGTCCCTGGGCGTTTGTCATATGGTGGGGATCAACAGTGATGCGGAATATTTGCGTGAGAACCCTGTGCGCATGGTCCTCATCCGATTCGGTTTGCTGGGGGTTCGGCTTGCGTGGGGCAGGGGTGGCTGCAGAGCCGTCATCAGTCTCAGTGGCAGACCTCTTGCGATGCGGGCGGGGACTACCCGAAGAGCCCGAAGGGTCTTCGGACTTTGTGTTCTGGACACCTAGCTGCGCGAACGGGTTGGAGCTCGGCTGCAATGGCTTCGGGGCAGGTGTGATGTTAATGTTATGTTTGGGCGTGGGAGCTTCGCTGCTCGGCGGTTTCGGGGTCGGCGTCGTCGACGACTGGGCAGAGCCGGCCTCTGCATCATTGCTCTCGCTGGGCTTGGGGGCCGACGAGCCCAGCTTTGCCAGACGGCGTGCTCGGATCTGCATCAGGCGCGTCAGCATCCAGGGCTGTCTCCCTCCGCCCGCCTCCGCCCGCCTCCGCCCGCCTCTGCCCGAGCTCACCTGGTCCATCTTCTCCTTGTCGGGGGCGTCTCCCCCAGTCCACGACGGCGGCTCGTTGGCATCCATGCTGGCGCGTCTCCCGTATCCGCCGAGAGAGGGAAAAGCGCGTCGACGGGCGTTGCCAGAGAGGAAAGGTAAGGTGCTGGGAAGCCGGCGAGGCTGAGGGTCGGATGTTGCCAGTTAAGCCCCGCGGCTGGCAGTGGTGGAACCCTACGTTGCGGGGCGGACGGTCCATCCACGGGCAGTCCTGGAGTCTGTGGCGTCGGGGCTATTTATTGCCTGGAACACGGAACCTTCACCCAACAACTCGGCAGTGCCCGTGAAGAGCAACAAACGATGTCGGGTCAAGCGGAAACAGGCGACACAAATCCGTCTGACGTGGGCGGCCCCACCTATCGAACTCCGCGGATGGACATCTGGGCTGGAACTCCGCCAGAGTCAGCCAGAAACAGCTACTCCGGCGGGCTGCGCGTCATACGTCCGCATCCTAACCGTCGGCTGGATGAGAGTTGGCTTCGTAACAGATAACTCCCGAGTCGCGGGCGGGCTCCGATCACGGCTTCCGCACGGGTTGTGCGTTGCCCCTGGGTCGACTTCCACGAGGCCGGGTGACAACGCAACGACAAAGGACGGGCAACATGGAGGCATGCAAAACGCCGTAAATTTCTTTCCAGTTGCCTTCATTCCCATGTACGTGTTGCTTTTAGCGCCCGACGCCCCTCGGATTCACACCCAAACTTGCACGCCCCAAGCTCTCCATCTACAGCCGAGGGAGGTCCGTCTCCGTCCCGGAAGACCGCCTCCTGTCCGGCAGCATGGGACCCGCGTCGCTGGAGCTGTCGCGCCGGATCGTACTCGAAGACCCCGTATTATTAGCGGCCCTGACGCGCCCTTCCTCGCGGCTTCTGTTCAGCAGCCAGTTGACGTGCATCCGTATCATGTTGATGTTGTTTCGAAGCTCCGTGACCTCTTCCCGGATGGGCATGACCTGGTTCAGCGTCCACATGCTCTGCCGGGCCTCGAGATGCGTCAGGTTCTGGTGGACTTCCTCGAACCCGGCGTCTAGATCCTGCATCGTGCGATTGTCGTTGATCAAAGAATCGCCACCGCCGCCGCCGCCGCCGCCGCCGCCGCGTCGATTCAGCGTTGCCATGATTTGGTCGATTTGGCGGTTGTTTTCGTTCTGTCTATCTGTCGCCTCCCGGAGCTGTCTGCTGAGATCGGAATATGATTGAATGGTTTCTCGCTGCGTCCGTATGACGATCCCCGACGGAGTGTCGGGATGAAAGGCGCATGTTATAGTGTGGGCGCTCATTTCGCCGCGAATAGCCCGTGTCGGACAGCCCGCATCCTGGTATGGACAGCCAACCTCGGCGCCGTCACATTCGAGGCTCCGGTGAGAATCCAGTTGGGACCGTTGAATCAGCTGCCAGCACCCCTGGCATCGCGTCTTGGCCCTGGAGCACGAGAGAAGGTGGACGTCGTCGTCTGCCTCTTCAATCGTTGCGTCGCAGTGGGCACATTCCATCTCCCGATGAGGGCACTCCTCGTCTCTGGGCTTGTTCCGCAGCTTCTTGTCGCAGTTGGCATCGGGACAGCACAGCTCCCTGTATCGGCATTCGGTGGTCGCATGGCTCTCCACGGCCTCTCGCCTCACTTCCTTGTTGCACCCACGGCCGTGATATGGACACTTGACCATCAGGCTGTTCAACTGCGCGCGAATAAGCCTCGCCGCACCGAAGCAGTCTAGCCAAGAGAGAAGATGTCTGTCGATGGGGCAGGCCGTCCCCGACGGGCTGGAGGCTATGCTTCGACGCAGGCATCGGTAGCAAAAGGTATGGTCGCAAGGCGTCGTGACGGGGTCGACGAGGGGATCGTGGCATATGGGGCACAAGAGATTCGGATCGGGGTCGGTGACGTACGTGAGGCTGTACAGGTCGAAGATGGAGCTGCCCCCGTATCGCTTCGGGATGTCGAGAGACGAGGCATGCGGAGGCAACAGGGGACCCGAACGTCGATCCGAACTTCCACCTGGTGCCCTGCGCAACAGCAATGCCGGCGAATTCACCATGGCCCTCGCCAGAGCGACCTGGCCCGCCCGGCCGTGGCCCTCCGGCGCGATGAAGAAGGCGTCCGGGGTCGGCGGTCGAACGAGGCTCGTGACAAGATCGGGAGTCGCAGACGTGCGCCTCAGGTTTCGACGAGCGAAGCGCCTCGCTGCGGCGGGGCTCATGCGCACTCCGTCGTCGTCGCTGGACTCGGAGGCCGATTCGCGCGGCACGACGTCCTCGGTGGCGCCAGGTGCCGCGGCTGGGTTTCCCGACATGCTCTTCGCCGTGTGTCCTCAGGCGGGATGATTCGCGCGCGCGATATCGCGGGGTGCTTCGTACAGGGCCGCATGGATTGACGAGTGTCCCCCATGACGGGATTTCCGGGGGTGGAGGAGGTTGCCGATCGGAGGCTGGAGATGCCCACCAGCCGACGGTGCTGGCGACCAACATCCCGATTCCGACAGCAACTTGCCCCGAATATCGGTAAACCTATGCGTGTTACGCTCCCTTATTTAGAGCCACCAGGTATTGGTGCTATTCTTGGAAATGGCCTGATATAACCTCGATGGGGTTCATGTCTGCTCCCCATGAACCGTAGTTTAAGTCGTCTAGGGCAGACAAGTAACCAGGCAAGGCAATTCCACTCATCTCCAATTGCAGGTTGACTACGACCCGCGCGATTGGTCTCCAGGACTCGGTTGTGGGTTGTATTGCCATGGCCCCCCCTCCGCATTGCTGTAACTGAAGCGTTGCCAGGCACATGCATGCCCCACGATTTGCCGCAGTCTTCTGCAGCCTCCCTGTCCCCGTGCCCGTGAAAGACGACCCCGGGCTTCGGGGCAAGCATGGCACACGCCCACGGCAGTGAGCTTGGTTTGTGCAGCAGACGGAACGGAGACTGGCTGCAGAGCGTATGTCCTCGGCGCTTTGGAGGAGATGCGAGGCTTCCCCGGATTTCGCGCTGTGCCCGCTGGGGTCCCCGCGGCCGCCACGCCCATTGGACTCTCGCCATGTCTTAAATAATGCTATTTCGTACCGAGTACTCCGTACAGACTCGGAAAAGGAATTCTTCGGTCAGTTTGACCAAGAGCCGGCCGTTGTTTCGGACACCTCTCTGCTCATGTCCTCGGACGTCACATCCGGCGACGTCATTGGCCATGTGGCGCTGGCATCCTTCACATGTCAGCCAAGAGTCACGAGGGCAGCCCAAACGAGCTGCCAACACCGTCTCCCTCATCCCGCCCCCTGTCGATGCACCTCCAGGGCAACCGGCGACCCAGGGTATGAGCATCGGACGGGTTGCTGACGACGACCTGACGACCGAGTCCCAGGAGATCCCGGAGATGGTGCGCTATCCATCTCGGCCCTCCGACACGCAGCTCTCATACCAACGCGACATCGACTCGGCAGCCATAGACTAAGCGGCATTGCATTTGCATCTTCCTTGTCAGCATGATAGACCACGTCCTCGGACGCCCATCGTCCAAGTCGCGGCGCCTGCAGGTCCTCGCCGTCTTATCCTTCTGGTCCTTTTACTTGTACAGGTAGGCCAGGCCAACTCCGACAGACCCCCGTCTGGCCATCTTCTAACCGCGCAGCAGAGGCGACAGGCATGGCCCGCCAGGCGCCAAGCTGCTCTCGAGGATCTTCTCCAGGCGCCTCACGGCGTGGCAGACCTTCCTCATGACCATGATGTACCTCTACGCCGCCCGCAACTTCAGCGCCCTCGTCGGCCTCGCCAGCCCGGAGCCCATGGCCAACATGTACGACAAGACCTACTTCCGCGCGACATGGGTCCTGACGGCGCTGGACGCCGGCTTCTGGACCGCCATGAAGATCCGCGCCAAGTGGCTGCGCGACATCGCGAGCATCGTCTTCTCGCTCTTCTACCTCGTCGCGGCCGAGCGCGCCGACGAAAAGGTGCGCAAGGTCCGCGGCATGGTCACCGTCGAGCACCTGCGCGTCTCGTGGAACAAGGGCACCACGCCGTACCTGGGCTTCCTGCAGCGCCTCCTGCGCCCGCGCTTCACGCGCTGGCCGCCGCGGCAGATCCGCATCCCGCGGCCGGCCAACAGCGACTACAAGGAGCCCGTGGCCGCGTGGCTGTACTACGACGGGCCCATCGCGGACCTGGAGCGCCACGCCCGCGTCATCCTGGACATCCCCGGCGGCGGGTTCGTGGCCATGGACCCGCGGTGCAACGACGACAAGCTGTTTGCCTGGGCGTCCAAGTCCGGGCTGCCGATCCTCAGCATCGACTACAGGAAGGCGCCCGAGTTCCCGTACCCGTACGCCCTCAACGAGTGCTTCGACGTTTACGCCACCCTCGTCAAGACCAGGGGCCGCTGCCTGGGCATGTCCGGCAAGGAGGTGCCCCGCGTCATCATCACGGGCGACAGCGCCGGCGGCAACCTCGCCGTGGCGGCGGCCCTGATGATCCTCGAGACGAGCAGCGGCGAGTTCCGGCGCTTCTCGGGGCGGGGGAGCCTGCCCGCGCCCGACGGCCTGGTCTGCTTCTACCCGGCGCTGGACATGAACATCGGCAACTGGATGTCCGACGAGCAGATGTCGCTGATCCGGGACCGCAGGATGCGCAAGACCAACCGGTCCATTGTGCGGCGCAAGAGCATGCAGTACAACGAGCTGGTCGGCACGCCGCACCACTCCGACGACGAGGACGACACGTTGTTGACGGAGGATAAACTCGTCTCCGCGGCGGAGGCGTCCGAGAGCCCGAACGTGTCCCAACCCAAGTTCTCGCACTCGGGGCCGCCGTCGCTCAGCCAGTCCGCAAAGGAGGAGAAACACGCCGACAGCATGTCCCACCGCGCCGAGCCCATGAAGACGCGCCTGGCGACGTCGTCCATGATCTCCTACTTCAACGACCGCGTCCTCACGCCCGAGATGATGCGCGCCATGATCATCCTATACATCGGCGCGCACAACCGCCCCGACTTCACGCAGGACTACCTCCTCAGCCCCGTGCTCGCGCCCGAGGCGCTGCTCGCCAAGTTCCCTAAGACGTACTTCATGACGGGCGAGCGCGACCCTCTGGTGGACGACACGGTGGTGTTCGCGGGCCGCCTGCGGCGCGCGAAGGAGGCGGCGGCGAGGGAGAAGTTGGGCCGCGCGCAGGCCGACGCCGCGTACGACGACGCCGACGCCGTCGAGGTGATGCTCATCCCGGGCATCTCGCACGGCTTCATGCAGTTCCCGGGCATATACCCGCCCGCATGGCGGCACTTTGAGCGCAGCGCCGTGTGGTTCGAGCAGCTCTTCATGGAGGCCGAGCAGGCCCGGACGCGCCACCTGCAGCCCGAGCGGCTCCTCTCACCAACGGCGGCCGAGCGCGTGGCGGCCAACGGGCAGGCTCACCACCTCGGCGAGTCGAGCGGCGACGAGGACAAGCCGCTGGAGATTAGCATGACCAAGATGACGCGCGGGCGCTGCGCGACGCAGACGCAGCGGCCGACGCAGGGCTCGCCGCTGGCGACAAACGGCGAGGCGGAGCGGGCCAACGGCAACGGCAAGAAGAGCAAGAAGATGCTGAGCAAGAACAAAAGTCTCATCAAGCTGAACAGCACGGATGACTTGCTGGGGCGGCGGATGCAGGGGCTGGCGAGCGGGTTGACGGGGTTGGGTGAGCAAGATTAGATTGTGTGTGTATTAAGTATTGGAACAAAGACATGAGACATGAGATATGGCTCTTCCATTGTCGTGTTACTGTGACGCCGAACACTGAGCCGACGACATCTTGCCCTCACAATGGCAACGTCCAGCAAACTTGAGAGTGTTGTGGTGCAGCCAGCTGAGTTCCCTGTTAGTTAAGCGGCTTACCGCCCACGAGGTCGTACCGGCATCGCGGCTCTCGCGAGAAGCCGTTTTTCGTCCGTACGTGTCACACTATTAGCAATGGCTCTACTGGGTAAGGCGTCTCTATTGAGACGCAGAGGAGGAAGCAACAGGTAGCCGCAGAAGCCTCCCGTTGGGCATCTAGCACCTGTCCCGTACTTGTAACATGACAACACAAACTGCAGCGCCCGTGAGCTGAGTGTTTGTGCCCTCGTGAGACGTCGACAATAGAGGTGAAATATCACATATCGCCAAGTTATAAGAACTTGTAGCTGTGCTTGAGGAGCGGGTGGACTGGTGGCATCATCACCGCGTCAACTGCTTGAATTCAAAAGAGTACTGCAGTTAATTTCACAGCATCATCAATCTAGCCCAACCGTCGCCCCAGTTGAAATGGCATCTGGAAAGGACGGTATGGATGTCTCGATTGTATAAAATGCGCAGCTGCTGACTGCCTCTGCTAGTATGGAGCAAAACCCGGGACAAAATCAGCGATGCCAGGATCGAACGAATAGAGTTGCTGACACGCCAGCTGAATGCCGCCGAAGGAAAGATTCGGACCCGGGAGGCTGAAATGCGCTGCATCCTGCATCGCGTACCCCAAGAGTTCCAAACCCTCATATCCTCGGCTGCAGCAGTTGCAAAAGCCAGGCGGGGAAAGGAACACTCCATGCTAAGAATGTGGGACGAAGTCGACAGCCTCAAGATATCCATCGCGCGCCTGAGGGAGGACAAGGCCGACATCCAGAGAGAGCTCAAGGAGTTGGAGGAAGCATATGGACCCAGGTGATCCGGCTCCTAACGAGATACGCCACAGGGCCTAGGAAAAATCCTGGAATGACCTGTACCGACGAGGAGACGGTCCATTGCTAGGGTCGGCAAAGGGCCAAGTTTCGAGGCACAGTCTATGGTGATGTAGACGGCATGTTTAGGCCGATCCAAGCCTTTGCACCACAAACAGCACGCAACACACAACTACACTCGCGTAGTCGCAATCGCCTCTTCCAGAATGTCAAGGCCCTGGTTGATCTCGTCCATCGCAATGGTCAGGCTCGGCACAAACCGCAGCGTGTTGGTCCCAGCCGTTATGATGAGCAGGCCCCTCTCCCGCGCGGCCTTGAGGATGTCGCTCGGGTCCTCGGTCAGCTGGAGGCCCAGAATTAGGCCCCTACCGCGCGTCTCGGTGACGAGGTCCGGGAAGCGAGCTTGCAGCTTCTTGAAGCGGTCCTGGAAGACCTTGGACTTGGCCAGGACGTCCCTCTTGAGCTGCGGCTCGGACAGCCGCGAGACCATATAGTGCGCGAGGCGGCACGCCAGCGGGTTGCCGCCAAACGTCGTGCCGTGGTCGCCGACCCTGATCTTGTCGCCGACGTGCTTGTTGACCAGGACGGCGCCGATGGGGAACCCGTTGCCCAGGGCCTTGGCCGTGGTGAGGATATCGGGATGGGCCTCCTGGGGAAGGTTTCCGTGCGCCCAGAAGGTACCCGTTCGGGACAGGCCGCACTGGATCTCGTCGTATATCAAGACGGCGCCGACCTCGCGGCACCGCTTGGCTAAGGCAACGAGGAATTCCTCGTTGGCCGTCTGCACGCCACCCTCGCCCTGGATGGGCTCGATGATGACGCCGCACGTCTTGTCCGTCACCAGGTCGCTGATGGCGGCGACATCGTTGTACGTGCCCAGCTTGAACCCGGGGACCATGGGCGAGAAGGGCTTCTGGTACTTTGGGTTGTGCGTCGCCGAGAGGCTGCCCATGGTGCGGCCGTGGAAGGCGTTGTTAAAGGACACAAACTCGTGCTTTTTGCCCGAAGGATCGATGACCTTGCCGACTTTTCGCGCAAACTTGATGGCCGCCTCGTTGGCCTCGGAGCCCGAGTTGCAGACGAAGACGGAGTTGGCGTCGTGCATACATCCCGACTCGACGGTCTTGTCGACGAGCAGCTTCGACAAAGCTCCCGTCCAGGGGTTGTAGTATAGGTTCGAAGCGTGGACAAGCGTCTTGGCCTGAGAGGACGTGGTTAGCTGTGTTGTCGTCTGCCCGAGTGAGTCAATCGATGTCTAGTGCGCACCTGGTCGGCAAGGATCCTCGTAAACTCCGGGTCGCAGTGCCCCAGGGCAGTGACGGCGATGCCAGCCGTAAAGTCGAGGTACTTGCGATTCTCGACGTCGTAGAGCCACGAGCCCTCGCCTTGGACGAAGACGGGCGGCGGTCGGGCGTACGTCGCCACCATGTACGGCGCAAGCTCGTTGACGAGGGCCGCGCTCGGAGAGTCCGCCTTAGGGTCAGGGTTCGACAGCGCAGCGTCCCTCTATTGCAGCATCTCCAGTCAGAAGCGTCCGTGTATATCCATCGTCGGTCGTGGCACCGGACTCGCCTTGATCGCTTGCTGCACGCCTTCCGCCAGGCTCGAGGCAAAGCACCGCCGCCAGACCTGCGGCGCCCCAGAGGCCCAGGAGCCAGCCAGGGCGACCGATTGGCGTCGGAGAGGGAGTTTCAGAGCCATTTCTCCCAATTGCCTGTTGTACGGGGGCTGTACTTCGTATGAGTCGCAGTGTAGGGATGGGATGGGACAGGGTCTCAGGATGGGACGGCGTCGATATTTATTGCGTGAGTCTTATCGATAAAGCTCCGGTGCCGCTGCCCTGTCATGTCACAAATCCGCGCATCGCTGTGTCTCAGCACATCTCCTCACCTCGGGCAATGGACCGCGGATCGGCCTATTTAATCCTGGTCGAGTCTCGGAATCGGCAAGGCGTACATGTTTGACGACAGAGTGCTTTCCTGAAACGTCCACGCGCGGCGAATCGACGCACGCCCGTGGAGCTTATACGTACTCGGAGTCGACATCGAGCGTCGGTCGGTCTCACGTCTGTCCTGAAGCCCGTCGAAAACGTCGACAGCACCGACTTCCAAGGCAGCGAGGCGAGCTTCCACGCAGACCGCAACCGTTTCCCGCGAGGGACTGCGTATGCCACGGAATGCCCACCGGGAAGACGCGAGAGGCGGAGGCCCGCAGCACGGCGTCCACTGCCTACGCCCACGCGTACGTCTCCTCCATGATGGGGATCTGGGCATTCTCTTCCCGGCAGCTCCCCTAGTTGATGCATATGGCGTCCATCCGTGTCGTCAGCGCACCGTGCCGCTTGCGCAGCGAAGTGAGGGCCCCATGGCAGGCTGTGGCGACGGCACACGGCAACCGGTTGCAAGCGATGGTGGCGCCGCCGGGAGTCTTGCTGCCCCAGACGTAGGATAGGGCGGTGACTTTGACAGTCTTAGGTTCGCGAGGTCCAAAAGGTGTATGTATCAAGGGTGTGGCTCCAGAGATAGTGAATACCGCATCGTAAAGCTGGCCGGGTCCGAGAGGGTTCTTCACAAGGTAAGAATTGCGCTTTGGCAATTTGTCCGTTTCCATGGCTGGTCATCATGAAGAGTTGAAGAGGCAGTCCAGGCTGATATTAATAGGTCCTCATCATCCCAGGATCAAGCCCACCGGACGCAGCCGCGTAAGATACAGCCACAATGCGCCACAACCGCCCGGTTCGTGCCAAGCAAGAAAAACATCCATGGATGCACATCCGACGCGAATTAATATACAACCAGAACGCCATGGACTCCGAGCCCTAGAGCCCGGCTCTCTCGGTTGTTACCCCCCCATCTCCAATGCCTCAACTCCCAGCAGCGGCCTAGACCGCGCTGTACCCGCCCCGGCTGCCCGTCCCCTGGACCGTGTTGAGGACTCGCCTCGTCCAGTCCCTCAGCAGGTACGGGATGTCGCGGATGGTGTCGCCGTGGGGGAGAAGGTCCCAGCCCCTGGCCCCGTACCGGTTGTAGTTGAGCCAGGAGCCGAAAATCAGGTACGCGGCGATGCCCAGGAAGACGCTACATCCCCGTCAGCAAAACTATGGCATGTGCAACGCATGGGTGGCATGGTCGACTCACATGATGACAAACCAGGTGAAGAATCCCCAATGGCTGCTGGCGTTGCCATCGCCCTCATGGTCGCCGTCGTTGGGGTCGCGCTTCTCGCATGCATATTTGGTGTGCCACGTCAGGCGCAGCACGTCGCCGTCCTTTCCCTTCTGGTAGCTCTCCCACACGAGGGCGGCGTCGTTTTTCTTCAACTGGTGCTCGATGCTGGACTTTTCCTTGCCATCATTGCCACCGTCATCGCCGCCTTTGCTGTCGTCGCCCTTCTTATCCCCGTCCTTGCCATCGTCGCTCTTGTCCTCGGCCCGACGTCGTACCTTGGTATCCTTCTCGTACTTGTCCTCTGCCTCCCACTCGCCCTCGTCTCCTTTCTTCTCCGGATCACAGAGAAACTCGATGATGGCCCTCTGCTCACGGCGGTCCTTGACAGGGCCATCCAGAGGATGCTTGCCGCCTTTCAGCACAAGTCGTAAGCCTTCCTTCCGGGAATCGCTGTTGGAGTCGCTCGTCTTGAGCCGTGTAGCCTCGTACTCGAACTGCGACCCGCCGATGTTTTCCAGCGATCCAGCTATGGCTACAACCTCATCTATCGTGTCTGTCTCTCCTTTCAGGAGGCGCGTGATGGCACACACTGGCACACAGTTAGCTTGGCCGCCAGAGGCCGCCAGAGGCCGCCAAGTTGACAACCACGGTGCTCACCTCTCGTTCCGTTGGGGCATTCCTCCGTCTTCTTGCCTTTCCCGCTCTTCTTCAACGGCTTGCAAATGTCCAGGGTGTATGTTGTGTTGTGGTGAGCATCGGGAATGGATTCGTATCGTGACGTAACGACGGAGTGCGGACCTCCGAGCTTCGAGAGATCGAAACTGTGGTCATCGATTCGGATGTTTTCGCAATGTAGCATCGCCCAGCTCGGCAGGGGCGCGAGAAGGAGGG
>NRSZ01000199.1:17500-30112 GCA_002901185.1 Tolypocladium capitatum
TAGCGCTCCTGGTCGGCGGCGGCGGCTTCGTCAGCGGCCATCTCTGCGACTGTTCTCTTCCTCGTCTTTGGCTTCGGTGGCGGTTCAGAGTGCTGCGGGTGGGACATGGCATCTAGCAGAGCAATGGTCTCCTCGGCATTCCTGGTCGGCTCCAGGAAGAGCGGTGGTGCAGTGGCGAGCAAGATCTCCCCCTCGGCGGCATAAATGTTGCTCCCATCCAACTCCATTTTTTCTTTCTTAACGCGTTTTGCAGGAGGTGGCATATTCGCCGCCGTCGGTGTCGGAGGCACCTGTGGCAATGGTGTCGAGGGCGGGGCAGCTGCATCGCTGCTCCCACGCCCATCGCCAAAGCCCCTAGGCGTTGTGGCCTTTATTCGCAGATCGGCGTGCAAGCTCTCCGGCGTAGGATGCAGGACTACTGTGAACACCCTTGGCTTCCTGACCTTTGAGGCGTCGGTGGGAAGACTCGGAGCTGGCATGTCTTGCCGGTCCTTGTCACTAGCCTTCTCCTTCAAATCCATTTCTTCTTTGGAAATTCCATCGGCAGTGTTCTGTCCGTCTTTGGGAAAGGGGACGAAGGGCGATGGTGTCAAACATTGATTGTAGTTGTGGATGGAGGACGCAACCACGGTGCTCGATGCAGACGACGCCTTGGCCACATCCTTAGCTTGGGCCGTCGACTTGTGGTCATGGATTTGCACGATGAGGCGGCCATCGTAAAAAGGCACGTTGGCTTGGTTAAAGTATTCCAACAGATCGTGAGGAATCGTTCGAGCTTTGAGGTGCTCGAGAAACACTCGCATTGGTGACTTGTACGGAAACATGCCCTCTTGATGCTGGAATCGGAAATGCGTCGGGTGCAGTTGGACGACCAGCGACGGAGGACGTCCTGCAAATTTTCTCAGGATATAGTCATCGGGAACAACTGTTCCCTCTGTTAGTTTCTGTACGCAGCAGTGATGCGCTCTCCCGAACCAAGGCGGAACGAGAACGACTTACCATACGGCAGAGGCTGTGTGCCGAGGGCAGCCATATCCGCGGACAACGACGCCGAACGAATGCCTGCACTGTTCCTCGAGTTCCTACCCAGCGCGGCCTGGGAAGATGCTTCGCGGCGCGCTCGATTGACAGGCCGCACAGTCGAGGAGGTGATGGTGCGGTCGCTGGCGGAGTTAGGAGTCTGCTTCGCGCTCGGCGGGGGCTTCTTAGCCGACATGGAGGGCGATGGCGACGAGGTGGACGACGATGCGATGCCGCTGGTCTGGATTCCAGGCGGAACTGGGCGCTTAGCCTTGGTCGCGCCACCTGGCTGGACGACGGGGCTGGCGGGCGGCGCCATCCCGGCTACTGCAGCTGCTTCTCTCTCGCCGCTCGTACCGCTGGGTCAGGGCGCGCGCGTTGGATTGCACCACAGGACGCGACCATGGATTCCGTGGCGTGGCAGTCGTGGGGTGTTGTTGCGGTGGGATCAAGTCGTGGGGTGTTGTTGCGGTGGGATCAAGTGATGATGCCGGATGTCGAGCTGTCGCAGAGCGCTAGTGGGCTGCGAAGGTGGTGGTGTTGGAGTACAAATAAAGTCGGCAGAGTCCGGCAGGGAAGGGCGAGCCCGGCGGTGATGAAAATGGCTAGAAATGATCTCTGGGCTGATGGGGAGAGAATGATCGATTGCGCAGAGTACAAAGAGGTGAGAATGAAGGAGTTGACGTCGGAAAGTCGGTTGCTTTAGCTAGGTCGGTAGTTAAGGACGTCGTCCTGCTGATAAAGAGTCCGCGTGGGTAGCCGCTAGGCACGATGACAGTCACGTGACGGCCGTCTATGACGAGGGGAGCCGTGAGAGTTCGTCTAGGCAGGCAGGAACAGAATGTGAAGGAACGCAGGGGACCACCGTCGCCACGCTCTCGGATAGGCTCTGGTTCCTTCTGGGCATATTATCGTACAACGCAAGGGGGTCGCGATGACAAGTAAGTCGTCCACAGATCATATCCCGGCTCCTATATACACATACATACGTAACATTGCCATAGTATCTTCAAGCCTATCTCGGCGAATAAGGCCCACGCTTCAGTTCAATCATTCCCGTCCCTGGACCCGACGGACCCAATCGTCGTGCACACGCATTCCATCCACCACCACCACGCCGCGTCCGCGGCCGACCCGTTCGGGCTTCTGCCACCACTTCTCAATCTTGCTGCTCTTCTCCGCTTCAGATTCGCTGTCCGCAAGGCCGCCAGACCCGCTCTCAGCTCCAACGACCAGGATGATGTCGTGTCGCAACCAGGTTTGGATATTCGCGATGATGCTGCCATTTTCGCCGCCCAAAGACTCCTGGAGGTATATGACCTCTGGTTGGACGTGGCGGAGAATGTGAACATGGCCGTTTGGCGTGGTGAATGGAAGAATCATGGCCTCCTTGTCTACGAGGTCAATCGCCTGCGCATACAATGCGTTGAATGCCGCGTTGTTGGTCGATGAGGGTATGCTAGCTACAGTCAGCGGGGGATCGAAACATACAAGGAGCCAAGAAGACTCACAGAGGGCTCTTAGACTCATCGCCGGAAGCTTGCGCTTGATCGTGGCCAATGTTAGAGAATGATGAGCTGAGCGAAGGAGGCGGAAGGTTACTGTTAGTAGTATCCAACGCGGTCTCCTTCAGATCTGGAGCGTAGATCAAGATGTACAGCTTGATCCTGTAGAAGTCGTTGTGCCGCGGGATGTGAGACAGGATGGACTACTCAACCGTTAGCACCCGAAGATTGGATTACATGGTCTGCGCCACTTACAGCGAGTTCGTGGGACCCATCGTCGTCTACCTCGGGAATTGGAGCATCTGCAGAGACCACAACTGCGACGGTCCTGCGTCCGGTGCCCGGTGCTGGAGGGGAGCGATCCTTCTTCGCATCCGCCTCCTCGGACCACGGGTTCTCGGCGTACGCCTTGTCCTCTTCTCGGATCGAGGCCAAGGCCTTCCCCACTACTGCGCCGGCAGCAGCGACACCGGCAGCGACGGTCTTGCCCGTGGAGTCGAAGAACTGTTGAGGGCTCGGTGTGCGCCGGAGCGCGCCAGACATCCTCGCTCCCCAGCCCGTGCCGGAAACTTCGCTCTGTGCAGGCGCCGCTGCATAGCCTTCATCGTCTCGCCGCGGTGGCTTGTCCGGCCCTCTGTCTCGTCCCACAGCGCCGTAGGCCGGGTTGTCGCCGTAGTCGGCATTCTCGTAGTCCAAGCCGGGGTCGTCGTCGGCGTGGTTGTCGTCCTCATCGTCGCGACGCTGGCTCCATGCCCAGGCGGCCAAGCCAGCCGTGGCAACTGTGAGCGTGACGGCAAGCGGCACCCAATGGGTCCAGACGCTCCGCCGCGAGGATCCGCGGTCGTACCGATCGTAAGGCGGCGACATTTACGCAGGGGGTTGTCGCATCGCTAGGTGGCCGCAGACGATGGCAGGGAGGGCGAGCGACGCAGAAGGGTTCGGATTACGGAGTCGCTGTACTTGTTATCCCCGTTGCGCAACGGAATCACCGTCTTCGACTGCAGCGCAGAACCGACTTGGACAAGATGGACAAGATGCTGATGCTGGCCACAAGATGAGATACAGGACAGGAGAAGCAGCGGCCGGCTTGGTGTCGTCGCGACCAAAATCTGGTGGCTGGAGGGTTGTCATCAACGTCAACAATGGTGGAGCGCCTAACCTCCAGCCCAGCAACGCGCATATTATCCCGAGGCCCCCATTGGCCGGGGGGAGCATTGAAGATCCGGGTCGAGGGGCTGGGAGTTTGGCGCCCTGGACTGATTTGCGCACGTGAAAACGGGGGCTGTCCATGTGGCTTGACGGTCTCATCAGCCACACCCAGCCACAACTGCGAAGTAACTTTCTTTCATGACATTCCGGTGACTGACTCTTCCGGCCAAGTCCGCTCGCGACGAGTTGATCCTAACGCGCAACAGCCCCCACCGGCACATCTCGCATACTCTTGTTTCAAAGCAATCAACTCTCGTCTCTGCGTTCCCCCTGCGAAGACACGCCCTAGGCCTGGGCCTGACACGGCCGAGTCTCTCATCGCCATGCCGCACGCCGCCTCGACGCCCTCGACGGGGCTTCAGGCACTCATCCTTTGCGGGCCTGGGTCCTCGTTCCCGACATTCACATCAAACCCCGACGAGAACCCCAAGGCTCTGCTGCCGATTGCGAACCGGCCCATGGTCTGGTATCCCATCGACTTTTGCCTGCGCATGGGCATCCCAAGTAAGTAACACCCCAACGTCAGTCAGCCTCCCGGTGACCCCCCAACCTCGAGCCGTCGCCAATATCCGGCGCATGGATGATTATGGGCAGTGGGAGTCATCTGTATGGCCTCTGGCCGAGCCAAAATCGGTTCATCATCGCGTCAGCGCTGACCACGCAGACATCACTCTGATATGCCCTCCATCTGCCTCGGAAGCTTTAACCGCTGCTCTCAAGACAAACCCCTTTCTCACTGGCCTGCCCTTGCCGCGGCCGGACATTTTGGCGCCGGCTGACCTTGACCAAAACACTGGCACGGCCGAGATCTTGCGGCTGCCGGAGATTCGAGAGAGGGTCAAGGCAGGCTTTATCGTTCTTCCTTGTGACCTTGTCTGTGAGCTTGCCGGAGAAAAGTTGCTTCAGGCTTGGATGGTCAAGTCGGCAAGTCTCACCGGCGTTCTGGGCACCAATGGATTCAACAATGGCGACCAGACTCTCCACAGCGGCGGGCTGGGAGTCTGGTACAACACAAGAACGACGACCCCAGTAAAGGGGGAAGAGACTGACTTCGTCGCAACGACGCCATTGCCTGCGTCGCCTGCCGCCTCACCACAAGGATCCATCTACCCCAACTTATCGAAGCTGGTGTATTCCATTCCGACAGCCTCTCTCAACGACATCACAGAGGAACAAAAGTCGCTGCCCATCCGCCATGGCCTCCTGAGAGCCCACCCCCGTGTTCGGATGTATACCACCCACAGAGATGCGCACATCTACATCTTCCCGCAGTGGATTCTAGATTTCATCAAGGAGAATGATCGACTGGAGAGCATCGGGGAGGATGTCGTTGGCTGGTGGGCCAAGGCCGGGTGGCAATCTGGGCTGGCCGAGAAGCTGAGCATCAACACGCTGTGCAAGGGCAAGCCTGCAGACGACGACGAGTCAACGGCAGAGAGCATATCCTCGCCGCGGGACGCAAGTCCGTTTGGCCACTACACATCCAAAAGGCAAGCTGCGTTACGGTCTAGGGTTGCGGACATCCAGCGAGGCGACACCTCAACCGCAAAAACTTCAGAACCCGCGGTACCTCCCGTCCTCGCCTACATCCATTCCGCGCAGGGCCAGGAGACTGCACCCTTCATTCGTCGCGTCGATACCGCGCAGCTGCTGTTGGCGATTTCACTTCAGCTGGCCAAGCTTCCGTCTATAGAAGAGGCTGGGGCCGAGGCAGCCTCTCCATTCGCCCACGCCAGAAAAATCGCCTATCCAGAGGGTGTGAAGCCCCGCACAACAATCACCAAGCAGGATAGCCTCATTGCCGAGAATGTGATGGTTGAGGAGAAGACGTCCATTAAGGAATCGGTTGTCGGGGCTGGTTGCCAAATCGGAGAAGGCGCAAAGCTTACTCAATGCCTACTCATGGAAGGAGTTGTTGTAGGAAAAGGGTGCAAACTCAACAAATGCATACTTGGCAAGCGGTGCGTCATCGGCGACTACTCTGTCTTGACGGACTGCGAGGTGCAGGAGAACCTGCTTGTTGAGCCACGAAGTAAGCAAACTGCGTTCCTCTCCCTACTTTGGGACAGACTTTTGTCAACTTTGAAAACCACGGCAGGCTAACCAGGTGTTGCAGCCGAGGACAAGGACAACAAGCTCATGAGCTCCGAGGGCCTGGAGGCAACAGAGGCCGAGATGGAAGAAGTCCTCCAGGAAGTGGACGAGGAGGTTGCGGCAGTCACAGATGAGGCAATCGTCGACTAGCTGTTAGACTAAAGAGAAACATACAGCAAAGCTGAAGCCCGAGGCCCAATGCCCACCGCAACCAGCTATCCCCAAATGTGACTTGTGCCTCGACGGTGAAGGGTCCTTGGCGAGCTACAACAATGAATATATTGTTCGGCTTTGCGGAAACTGGACGTTAATCATACACGGCAACTTCGTACACGAGCTAATCATTCATGCCATCCGCCTGAGCCACTCTATGTAGTACCGACCATATTATCCGTAGAAGTATATATTTCACGAGTAAGTGCAATAATTAATACTCGAATTTCATATAACACTACAGTTCAAACCTCGTGTATTAATAATATATGGCACATTGTGATTTGAGAGGTATCATTAACGAAGCCTGGGCTGTGAAAATGCGGCAATAGTGAGAATTCTTTGGAAGGGCTGAATCATTTCCGACAGACTATTTCCTAGCGAGTGGATTAGCATCTCTTGTCTCTGCGCGTATGAAAACGCCTCACAGGACCCAGGGAGCTAACGTCCTACTCGATTACCATTCGCAATGCCACACCGACAGCCAGCAGCGCAAACGAGTGGATTGTGGTGGAAACACTGACGACGATAGTGGAGAGAATATCGACCAGGTTCAAAACAGGGCATTCCTGGCGTGCCGGTCAGTGTATAGATAGGTGCATGTTCCTCCAGTCGTAGAACCTTCCGCTTTTAGCCGCACTTTTCGAAGTACGTACAAGGACATGCATGGATACGTTGCCGGAGCTAGAGAGAAGCCAGGGAAAACATTGAGGATATCACGGGCCCAGGGTTCACAGGAACAGCCGCAGACAACCGCTTGAACGAGCGCGTAAATGCCCAGTCTGCAGTAAGCAAGCCGAGCGGGGAGACTATTAACCTGCCGGCAGGAAAATGCCAATGGGCCGGGATGGCCAGGCCAGGTGGCGGTGGCACCATGGCCAGGCCATTGGGAGATAAGTACGACAGTCACCCCCGCAACAATTGCAATACTAAAGCCGATGAAACAGACATTGAACCGTCCAAGGGCAAAGAAGGTCAAAGACCAATCTAAAGGGAAGAGATTGGATTCAGGAGGCAAAGCAGGCTGGAGTCGACACGAGTACCGGCAGGGCGGCTGGAGAGGCATCCTCATGCTATCTTTTCGGCCAATGCTATTCAGCTACGGTGCAGAGCAACAGTGCATGAGGTGGAGAGGGGACCAAGTGAAGAGGAGGGGGAGTGGCGTGACAGCCCGAAATATTTGAACCTTGACAGCAGCAGGCGGCCAGGAGTGGTTGTATGACCAGAGCAAGGTGCGTAACCCAGGGATGCGGTTGTTCCTCAAAGGGACTCGGGGCTCATAACGAAATTGCCATGTTTCCCGTTCCCTTGCGAGTCCGTCGATGCAAGATGCAAGAAGAGCAAGCGGGGATGGTGGCCTTGCATGACAATGTAAGCCCCTTGGTGGAGACTCAGATCGGCTCCCCCTTCCATCAGACAAGATGCGGGAAGAGGTAGGAAAAAGCAAGCATAGCATGACGTGGCGTGCCCAAGTCGCGAGGAGTGGTGACTGGTCGTTGTCTGATTACTGGGGGTTGACTGCTGCAAACTAGTGCTGGAATATGACTGATCACTCGTATGCCGGTGGTCGGGCCAGCTGAAGCAGGAGTTGTCGCCACGGGGACGGTTCGACGCCAGGATGGCAGGACTCCATGCGGCGTGAGAATCGACGGCGACGGCAGGGTCGTCGCATCTGCGAGAGCTGACTGGGACAGATGGAGATGCACATTAGACTCCAGGGTAGATGGAGGCGCCAGCCTCCCCCAGTCCGCCACGGCGCCACCGGTCCGTCGATTGGCGACTCCATTCATTGATGTGGCCACCAGGCGTCGAGGTCTGACGGCGCAGTTCATGCCGTTGCATGTGGCGTCCGAAAGGCGACTAGTGCGGTGGGCATAACCAGACGACGGACCAGAGCCGCCGCTGGAGCTCGGCACCGAGAGATGGGACTGTGCCCCCGGTTTCGTTGTATTGGCCTGTTTGCCGCTCCCTCGGGATGTTCGGTTTCTGTGCGTCTGCGGATCGTGTGTCGTTTGGCAGAAGCACGACCGAGACAGGACGCAGAACGCCCGCTGCGATACGCAGAGCCCATGCACTCTGCCGCAAGTCTTTCACATGACGACCCGCCGACGCATCGCAGCCCTCGTCCGAGCCGACAGGTCTCATCCCCACGGTGACCCATGGCAAGCCGCAGGGAGTGCAGCTGCTGTTTAATTGACGAGTCACAAGTTGAAAAGAGGGCCGTCGCCGGCAACGCGTTAGTGCATCGAGCTGCTGGAGCTCCCTCTGGCTGCTTAGGTCGTAGCCGGGGCCGCCCAGCAGAGAGATGCACCCGTGCACCGTCGGCTATCTCCAACAATGCAACCCTTCTTCCCCGGCCGATGCCAGTACGGGGACCTCGGGGGATTGGGGCGACAACGAGACATGTCAAAAACGACTGCTCGTTGTCGGCGTGGGCCTCGAGCCACGCCGCAGCTCTGCTTCCCACTTTGGACTCGGTTCATGTACTCCATAAGCCACGGCTGGCGCGTTGTGATGATGGCCAGCTGGCGCGACATGTAGCTAGCAAAAACTAGCAGACGGACGTCGTCGTCGCCACCGGCGAGCTGAACAGCCAAGCTGCGTGCGCGAGGCTCCGCCAAGACGACGCCGTGGAATACACTCGACTAGTCCGGGGGCCTGCTTCTTTGGACCTCAAGAAAAGGCTTATATGGGTCCAGATAAATCGCGGGCTGATCAGCCACGGCAGGTGCTTGATGTCGCGTCCACCATCCACGGCCCAGCCACCACCGCCGGTGTGGTGTGGAGGCGGAGGACCAGGTCTTGGAATGGCATCACGCCAGCGCGCCCGGCCGAGGCTGGGTAGCGGGGGAGGTCAATGGGCTGGCGGCAAGGCCCACCGGCCGGTTGAAGCTGCGGAAAGCTGGAAGCCCCGGGCTCGAGCAGGCCGAAGAGAGCTGAATGGGACGACGAGCATCTCCATCAACTCCGACGACACTCACCACGCACTCCCTTCCACTCTGCCACTCCCTCCCACTCCCTCCCACTCCCTCTTCCCGATTCCACGTGTTATCCGCTGCCTTGACTTGTTCCTGAACGGGTCGGCTGGAAGTGGATATGGCGCGTCCAAGTGCCCTCTGGCTGTGTGAGACATACAGGTAATAACCGCAGGTCGAAAGTTGAAACTCTTTTGTTTTTCCCTAGTTCCTGGGGCCGGAGTCGACGGATGAGAAGTCGCCTCGCTGCAAAGACTCTGGGCGTCTTTTCTTCACACAGTTGCGACTGGCGAGCACCGGGACAACTGTCACTGCACCACCCGCGCCCCTCCTCGGTTCCTCTCGGTGAGATGTTGGCTGTCTCGCCCACGAGCCATGTTTTGGAGGGGAAATTTGCCATGGTGTCCATTCCAGGACGGCGCCCATTCCACGGCGGCGACTGACGAGTATTACCGCCAGCTGATGCCGCTGCGGCCGCCCAGCAGATGGCCGGGGGTCGCGCGGTGGGATGGGCCGTCGCGCGTCGCCTTGGCCCAGCTGGCGACAATGCCGATGCCGATGGCCGTGGTTCCAGCTGCAGGTTTCTGTTCTGGGCCGCAAGGCCACCGATGCCCCAGGACCAGGCCCCCGGGCCGGGCCATGCTGCGTGCCTCGTGCGCGTCCGATCTGGCGCGGTTCGCGGCCCCGCGACTGCGCGACGAGGCCTCGGCAGCGACCGTCCACAGGGTCCCACCCGATCTCTCAGACCATCCGTCACCCATCTCCTGGCAGTCTGGAGTGGCCGGCGGTTCCTGGCAGTCCGTGGGCTGGCGTGGCGTGGTGGTGTGCGGCGAGCGAGCTCGAGGTACCCTGGCAGCGCAGGGCTCGGAGCGCCGAGCGGCGGGTGGTGAGGCGCGATGGGGTCACGCCCCTCCCACCGTCACCCTCCACCCGTGTCGGGAAGGATCCTCTTTTTCCACCTCACCCCGTCCACCACCGCCATTACGCCATTCGCCCATGATCCATCCATCCACCCCTCAGGCCGACCTCACACGAACCGGCGCACCCACTGCCTTTGTTTGTTCTTTTTCAGAAAAACGCAGTTGGCCCTAAAGCTGCCTCCTCGATCCCTCCTCGATCCCTCCTCGATCCCTCAGGCCGCATGGAGCTCGCGCAGCGTTGGCCCGTGGACTCGACGGGGAGGCATCAGAGGACGGGCCCTCCTCCTCCTGTCACCGCGTACTCCCCTATAACTGGGCCGCCCGGTCCGCTCCCTTTCGACCTCTCCTTGGAGCCGGCAGCATCGAGGGGACTCAGAAACAGCAACCGGATATCCAAAACATCAATCTATAAAGCCGATAGTCCCGGTGGAGTCCAGCGCTTGCCCGCCCTCCTGGATCGCCCTACCCATCGCCATCTCTTGCATCTTGGCCTATCTCGCGGTCCATTCCACTCCGGCACTGGGCCACACCACCTGTCTCTCGGCGACTCTCCTGCTCAGCACCACCAAGGGGTTGATCTGCACCTTGCATGTCTCAGGCCCGTCGGCATCTTCCTCGACGGCTCATTCCTCCGCTCTGGTATATCTGTAGGGGCGTCCCTCGTGAATAAAAGCATTCCCGACCGGAACCACGCCTGCTTCTCACACCCGAGCTTTACGTGACTGCATCCTGAAGCACCTTGTGTAAGTGTGTGGTGCATACTTCTCGAGCTGCGCAGACTCTCATCTTGGTTCTCGACAAGAACCCCTTCTCGTCTACTGCAGCATCTTCTTTGAAGATATTCCCTTCCTTTATTCGCCATGATGCAGTTCGAATCGGATTTCCGGTTCGACATGGACGACAGCTTCAGCATGTGCAGCCAAGCCATGTCCTGTCCCTCTACTGGAACCAGCTTCTCGTCGGTCTCGTCGGCCTCGTCGGCCTACGACCCCTTCACGCCCATCTCGCGACGATCGACCCCAAACGAACTCAGCCTCGAGTTTGACGGTGCTTGCACCTTCGGTGGCTCGCATCCCGCCGAGCTCACGTCTCCCTCCAACAACATGTCCAAGTACATGTTCGGCGTTGCCAAGCCAGATCCCGAGCACATGTCCTTTGCAAACAGCCTCCCCAGCACGCCAGTCAAGAAGACTGACGGCATGGCCACTCCCGACTACGACCACATGTTGGAGATGAACATGGCCTCGCACCACTCGATGGGCTCCGTCACGCCAGCTGGTGGCGCGTATCCCGTGTACGCCATCTCGCCCCAGACAGCCATGGGCCCAACATCCTTCATGATGACGCCCACCCATAGCCTCTCGGGCTCCGACATGGCCGAGTCCTCGTCGTCGTGGTCATGTGCCAACGACAGCCCCATCTCCTTCTTCCCCCAGAAGAGCCTGGCAGCTCACGGCCTCGAGGCCCTGGAGATGGAGGGCCATCCCATGTCGCCCCTGGAACGATACCACATGCACGGCCCACCTTCGCCCGGCCGCCTGCGCGCCCACCGTAAGATGATGGTGCACGAGATCCAGCGCAAGACGACGGAACTCCAGAGAGCCCAAATCCGAGCTTCAAGAAAGGTTTCCGGACAGAGCGACGGAGCTTCCGTCGACGTCGTCCGTCGAGCCATGTGCAAGTGCGATTACCCCGGGTGCCACAAGGCTTTCCGTCGCAACGAGCATCTCAAGCGCCACAAGCAGACGTGAGAGCCCCCGACCGACGCCGTCTCACGGCGCAGAAGCTAATGCCACTCTAGTTTCCACGGCGAAGGGCCTAACCGGTTCTCCTGCGAGTTCTGCGGCAAGGACCAGTTCAACCGCCAGGACAACCTCAACAACCACCGCAAGCTGCACGCCCGTCCGAACAGCCGGAACCGCGGCGTCGAGTTCATCCCAGCCGCCGTGCCAGTCATCGAACAAGAAGAGCGAAGCCGCAAGCGGCGAGCCCCACCCAAGTCAAAGACGGCTGAGAAGCGGCGCGATGAGTGCTGAATCAACCGCTTGCTTTTGGGGTGCCTGGTGAGAGATGATGCGTGCTCTGGCTTGGAATCGTTTGTGGGGCCAGACCTGAGACACGTAGCAAGCTCCGGAGCATTATGCGCGCAAAACACGACCGCACTCTCACTCGCACTCACACACACGACCGCCTGGAGAAACAGGCACCGGAGAGAAGAGAAGGGCCTGAGTATTTGCTCGCCTTCCGGCTGCATTGCATCCTAATCCAGCTACCATCCGCCATCCACATGCACCCGCTCACCAACGGCTCGGTTGGTCGTGACGGCAGCAACGCGGGAGGTGGCATCCCTCAACCGCTCCTGGAATGAGCGATTCTTTTCTCTCTTTTCCTTTCCTCCTCTAGCCGATTTCCCCCCCTTGTCTTAATTACTACATGTTCAGGCGTCACTTGGTTTTTGGTTGACTGGGAAGGAGGCTCTACCGCGGGCTGGATGGGCCACTTTAGTGATATCCCAAGGAGGGAGTGATGGATTTCTACGGCAGCATATTTTTCTCCATTCACACCTCGGCAGGGCGAGGTTCGCACGACGGACAGCATGGTTAACGGAGGGCACGATGGCATATGGAAAAGAACCTGGCTTCGGACGAGGTAATGGGTGCTGCCGGTGGGGGGTGT
>NRSZ01000200.1:0-14767 GCA_002901185.1 Tolypocladium capitatum
ATCCTCGAGGCCATGTGCCGAGTCCGCGGACGGCCCGGACGCCGGGTTCGGCCCACGGCGGTCCTGGGTGAGACCGTGTCCGGGCTTGCCTCCGCCGCGGCGCTCGAGGCCCCGCCGGCGCTGCCTCCGCTTGGAGACGCACAGCCAGGCGACAGCCCCGACGAGCAGGCTGCCGGCCGCGGCCGCGGCGACGCCGATGCCCGCCTTTGCGCCGCCGGACAGCCCCTTGTCGGTCACGCCCCCGCCCACGGCCTTGTCGTTGGTGTTGGTCGGGCTCCCCGCCGCGCAGTACGCCGTGCCGCTCACGCGCGTGCAGTGCTGCTGCTGGCCGCAGCAGCCCGTCCCGTCGGCGCACTTGGTCTGCGACGCGGTGCAGCTGCCGGCGGCGGGCGTCGGCAAGGCCGTGTTGGACGGCGTCCTGCCCGCGATGCAGTTCCCGCCGGCCTGGCACTCGGCGCCGTACGGGCAGCACTTCCCGCCCAGGGACGCCGCGCACAGGTAGTAGCTCGTCTGGGGGCATCGCCGCCCGCAGCAGCCGTCCTGGCCCGTCTTGACGACGCCGCTCGTCGTGACGGTGCCCTTGCACTGGTACTTGTCGCTCTTGCAGATGGTGTCGTCGACGCAGTTGGAGCCGATGGGGCAGCACCGTGGGTCGCCGGCTTTGTCGACGTAGCAGTAGCTGCTGTTGTCGCAGCACTGGTCGCCGTGTTTGATGTCGAGGCCTGCCGTGGCGGTTAGATAATACCTGACCTACGTGTCGCTGTTGAGATGGCCATGGACTTACAGTCGTGGCGCCCGTCGCCGCATTTCCCGTCGCGTTTGAGCAATGGAGTCGACCTGCCGACAGAGTATCGGGGCATGAGGCCCTCTACCGTCATCGGAAAAGACGCATATCGCTCGACTGCGTTCGCGCTCGCCAGGCCCGCGATGCAGACCAGCAAGAGCTTCATCGTCGCCGCGCGTGCCGCCAGTCGCCGTGCCGCTCCGCGAAACCGGTTCTGCGCTCTTAGCTTGTCGGCCGGATGTTCTCGCGACAGCTCAAAGGCGCCCGTCGACTCATTGCGCTAATTCAAGCCACGGGGCGAGGGAGGCTGTGAGTGAGATATGTCGTGGCCTCGAGGCAGCGAGCCGTTGGCCCGGCCTGCGCGTCGCGGCATGAGTGCGGCAACATGTCCGCACGCACCAGCACACATTCCCGAGCCCATTGTCCGTCTCGAATAAATACTCGCCGTGCACAGTAGCCATACCCGGGCTGCTAATAAGCCACGGGCGTCGCGAGTCGCGACAAGAAGTGTTGTGACGAATGGGATGCTGCCCCGGGGTGTGTTGCATGGCCAGCATGCAGTCCGAGTTCTGCTGCCATGACCCTCTCCGCCCAGCCATGTTGGTTCAGTCTGCCGCCCTTGCACGGAGCAGCAGCACGTCGCATTCATGGTCTGGATGGAGAGGTCAGCATGGTTGGCCGACATGACAAACTTGCCGAGGATGGCCGGTGGGCAGTGCACATCTCGTCCAACAGGGCACATCGCAAGAAGCGACCGGTCGATGCGAACAACCCCAAATATGTGAACAGACTATTAATGTTTCTACAAAACTGCTCCGTTGCATAGGCAGACCCACCGGAGGCCCAGATGGGAAAACGCCCGCCATCACTCCATGCTGCTGCCCGATATAGCCCAGTGACTGTCACACAGCATCATGCGCCAAGCGTCTCCGTCCATCGCATGAGTGTTGACGCAACATCAACGAGTAATACGCTCTCGGGGCGCTGATTGATTGCCATTCTTGGTCGCGACGCCACGCTCAGCGGTGTGCAACACCACGCTCGGCGCAGTACTTGTCAACCTCCTTCCGCAGGGTATCTCGCTGCCGCATCGCCGCCTCCATAATCTCGTCGCACGTCTTGCCCAGCCCCCTGGCATCTTCCTTGCCGGACCGCTCGTAGATGCGCACCATGTCCTCGAGCACCGCCCCGAGCTGGTTCGGCAGCCACGTCACGATGGGGCTGCCGCCCGTGGCCGTCGGGTGCGACGTGCGCTTGAGGATGTACTCGCGCGCGAAGCACCAGTGCCGCCACCGGAAGTCGCGCACCTGGTCCAGGATCTGGAGCCACAGGCCGCGCGACTCCCGCAGCAGGTCCTTCTCCTCGTCCGTCACGCGCGTCGCCCGGTGCCCGAGCGCGAAGTTGCGCAGGTCCAGCTCCTGCGCGCGCTCCTTGACGTGCAGCAGGAAGGCCTTGTGATTGCTCGGCCGGTACTTGCGGAAGTCCTGCAAGATCTCCGTGAGCGGCGTGTCCGGCATCGGCACCTGCAGGAAGTTGTCCATGAGCGGCACCATGGAGTCGTTGGCGCCGCTCTCGCCGCGGAACGACAGGGGCTTGCCGTCGTTGAGGCCCTCGTACACGACGCCGTTGGGGAACATGGACTGCGACGTTATGCCGAAGATGAAGGTCCGGAAGCTCGTGTACTCGGTTGGGCGAGACTTTCCCCACATGCTCTCCATGACGCTGTTGATCTTCTTCATGGCGCCCACGATGGCAGACAGGCCCTCGTTGAAGGAGGCGCGCTCCTCGACGCTGCCCAGCGGCCAGGTGGCCTTGGAGGCCACGTCGAGGCACCGCACAGTGCCGGCGACGAGGGGCCCAGAGTTTCTGACCATGTCGATGTGCACGAGGACGAAGCCGGCCTCGGACGACTCGGGGTGCAGGCCGTGCTCAAAGGCACGGATGAGGCGCAGGTTGGAGTACTCCAGGCCCGCGGCAGGGTTCTCCAGACGGTAGTTGAAGAGGGCGTACGAGCCAGCGTACTCCATAAAAGGCTGGAAGCCGCAGCTGATGAGTGTCAGTGAAACCACACCGTTCTTTCATGGAAATAAGGGCTATGAGAAAGAGACTTGACTTACATCTCGGCACATCGAGCAATGGGGTGAGAGATGTTCTTGGGCAGCACCTGTCGGCCCAGGCCATACTCCTCGCCCCTGACGAAGCGCTCGTGGCAGGGCTCGAGGAGGTATGCCGACGCCAGAAAGGAGTAGTCTCGGTATAGGGCATTCATGAGGGGTAGGTTGTCCTTGTACATGTCCATGGCCTCAGTCAGGTCCGGGAACGTGGAGTCGATCTCGTCGCCGAGCTTGCCGTGGGCGAGGAGTCCCGGCTCCCCCAAGGCTGTCTTGACAGGCATGCGCTGGAGGATGGACTCGAGCGCGTCAAACTCTTTGGGTAGGGTGACGATGGGGTCCATCCGGGGGAGGAAGCCCCGGGTTGTGGACACCATGAACGCTGGGAGGGAGTTGTCCTCGGGACGAGTGTCCTCGAGGACGTGGAAGGATGGTGTGTTGGCCATGGAGCCCATCTTGGACGACTATTTCGGGGGGGTGAGAGGCTGGGAAGGTAGAAGACCGCCCGTCTGAGCTATCCAAGGTGTTTGCGAGTGATGCTGAGGAACGCAGATCCCAAGCGCACCATCGTGGGTTCTCACCGCCGCCTAAGTACCCGATGGCCGGAACCCTTTCCGGCCAAACAAGCGGGGATAGGGGACACGATTCGCTTCAACATTGGAGTCCGTGGCCCCTCCATCAGCCTGTTATTGGAACGTTGATGACGCCCACTGCGCAGCGAACACATAATAGAAATCTGATTCATTGTCTATATCTGTTGCGGCGGCGGCTGGCGTGCGACGCACCGGACGCCCGACGGGAGGCCGAGACGGTCGGCACGGCACCCGGCCACGCCGGCCCCGCATCTCGGCAGCGCCGCCAGCGAGCCGTGGTCACTTGAAATTCATCAGCAGTATCCGTCAGACGAAAGCCAAGTGCAACTGGTTATGCTTTTCAATTGTCGTCCGGATACCGGCCCTCTGCATGTTGGTGGAGGAGCGCAGTCGACTTTGGGTGGGAGGGGGGCCTCGGGGCACTTAAGGAAGACGACCCACATCGTGCCGACTCTGCCCGGCCACGCGTGGAGCATTGGCCGGAATCATTCCGGCCAATCGACGATATCGGGCCCGGGGCTGGTTCCTCTCCCCATTCCATCGCCTGGGAAGCAATGGGCTCGACAAAATTGGGCTTCTCCGTAGTTTGACCGCCCGGGCAGCCTCGTGACCTCTCGACGGCGGAGGGGTATTATATGGAAACTTGGCACCGGGGACTGCTTTGACCACCATATGTCCCAAGAACGTTGTTCCGTTCGTTGTTTCAAGCCATCGATATCTGACGTTGCTGCCTCCCAGCTTCCAGCCCATTATTGACCGATTCCGTAAACTGATAGCCCGAGAAAAAATGCAGTTCGAATCGTCAAAAGTCCAGTCTTTGGGACTTGTTTCCTTGACTTCTCATTCACTGCTTGGTCTCAGCAGCACCCTTGGATGCCGGCATGCTTGAAATTACTCGGGGGCGCATTGGCCGCACTCAACCTCACCGTGCCCCGGCATTGGAAAGCTCCGACGTAAGTGCGGGCGTCGACTCCGAGCCAACCAGCATTGGTGTTTCGGTCAAGACGGTGGACAGGCATGGCTCGTCATTGACGAGCACCTCGACCTCTTGGACAGTTGAGTTGGATAATATATGATTGCTCCCCATGGAGCAGGAAGGGATCTTTGCATTTCCAGACGGAAGGATATTCTTCTCGGCCCTCTTATCCGCATCTTTGGTGTCTCTGCTTGCTTTGCCTAGTTTGGCTTTATTGTAGTCTTGAAACTTTGTTTCTTCAGTAGCTCTGCTGGCATGGTCCATGGATAGGTCGCCGTGTCCTTCCGCGTAATGGTTACAGCCGTCCGGCTCGTCTTCGTCTCCGTGACGGTAGTAGCTTGGATCTCCTCGTCGCGATCCGGCGAAGTTGGATACTTTGGTGTCGACTCTGCGCCATCCATGTCACCCGAGGGAATGGAGTCTCCAACAGCCGCTGCTGCTCTCAGCTGCGTTGTAGACTGCCGTAACATATCCAACCGCCGCAGACTTGGCAGCCTGGTCATCTGACGAATCGACGGAGATAATCGGTGCAGACGGTACGGAGGGAGACCCTACATTCGCCTTGTGTGAGGCAACACGCGGTGCGCACCGCACCCTCGTTCTCTTTACTGGAAGATGAAGAGGGGACAGCGTCTTTATCAGGAGTCGCCCCGGACGACTTGAGAGAGGCATTCGGTCCCTTTTTCTGTGCCGCGGCCATGGCTTCCATGGAGCCGCTAGCGTTCCTGCGAAAAAGGGCATGATCAATTACCTGACCCGTTTTGCCGTTGACGCCCCCAAGAGAGAACAGGAGGTGTTTGCCATGGCGGTTTCGGTCGTCAGTGTCGGGCTTCTTATCCGAGATGGCAACAGAGCAGCAACTTGCTGCTCGGGGCTGTTTCGTTTGCTGAGAATGTCAAGCAACTCCGACCGAGGAACTTGGACTGTGGCGTCTCTGTCCTGGACAACGCTTCGGGCGCGTTTCACTGTACGATGTGGCTGCACTATATCGAAGGCAAAGCGGGCAGGGTTCTAGCACCATGCCCGACGTGAAGCTGCTGCGCCATGAGAGCCGAGGATGCGTTGAGGGCAACATGAAGGTGGCAGAACCATTGTTTCGACTTTGGGGCGCAAGGAATTGTGACAAGGGGTGTGCATTCACCCTTGATTGTCCATGTCCACGATACCTCTCGAAAGAGGACTGGCGTTGAGCGGAGCAACACATTCCAACGGGTACGCCGCAACGAGACCAGCGCTTGGTTGATCCACTGCACATGCATGCATTCTGTGTTCCAGAGCAGGCAGGTAGCGAGGTCGTTCAGACTCTCGTAACTTGGTTCGACAATGAATTGCGTCAGAGCGTAGACAGGGTAATCGGTGGCGTGACGCATGCACCCAGGAGTACGAAGAACTCGAGATGCTCGTTCCGCAAACAAAATTAATCGCCAGACGGGGGTCATTGGTCAGCCCCAGGGTGCTGGTTAAATCGAGGAGCTGCAGCCGGCGTGGAGGGAGAGATGGGGAAATTGACTGTGCCACGGATTGGCCGTGACGAATGCTCTCCTCGGCGGTTGCATGTTGGGCATCTCGCTGGCTCTAGAGAGGCGTCATTCGATCCCGTCATGTCGGCGACAGCCATGCCCTCAGGGACGTTCGTTGGGTCATGATTTTGTGGGCAGTGGCGAGATGAGGGGCGAGAGCGAGCAGTTGTGGAATTGGAGGATCCATCCGGCCAGATCCATGAGAGCGCGCATCCCACGGCTTCCGGTGGTGGCAGTTTTGGGTTGGACCCCGCCGACGGGTTGCTCTGATCCCAGCTGGGGAGCTGTGCTTCTGTCGTGGTGCCTTGGCAGCTGTTTTGCAATGTGGCCAGAGTTCGGTGAGGACGCTAGCGTAGCGCTCACTCACGAAGTGTCTCGACGAGGCATCGACGCGCAACCGGCCGTTCCTACTGGCGCGGCGCGAGGCAGGCTGAGTGCCCAGTTGGCGAGTGCGACCATCGTCGTCGGGCACTTCGTGTTGGTCATGCCATGCATGCATCGCGAGCAAACGACGCAGCGGGCGGGTGGCTGGGTGGTGCGGATGATCTCGGTGGCAATAACGAGAACCTCCCTGCCCAGGCCGCCGGGCCCCGTGACGACCACAGTGCCGGCAGGAGCGTCCTCGGCGTGTGCGTATCTCCTCTCCCGATGCCTGCTCACTCAGCGCTCTGCTGCCTGGGCTCTGACACGCGCTGGTTGGCCGGCCCGGCCGGAGGCAAGGATAATGCGTGCGCCCCTTTTGGTGCATACCGTGCCCGCTAGTCCGCTTTGGGGCCTGCGGCAACCTTCCCAAAACACACCCCTCCGGGGCAAGCGCGAGCCAGCGTCGGCAAGTCGCAGGGCCAGACGTGACGCCGCTCCTGCTGCTGGTATCTGCGCCAGCGTCGTCCACCAGAGAAGCCTTTTTGCCCACATCATTTTCCTTGTGCGCCGCCTCTGGCACCAAAAATTGTCAGGATGAGACCAAAGCCCCAAACCTACGAGACAACGCAACGCCCCCCAGAAAATGAAAATCCCGCCTCCCTCCCTGCCTGCCTCCGCTTCCCCCCAACTCTCCCCGTCCGCCTCTGCTTTCCATCACCGCCGCGGCCATGGACATCACCGTCTGCGCTGCCTGCTAGAAAATACCCAGACGGCTCCACGCGTGCACGCAAAACGCCCCCTGGCCTGCCTGACCTGACGGCTCCGACCACGCTGGATCACCACCACCACCAACACCGACAACCGCCTCAGCCCTCGGGTCGCTGCTGCTAGCCCATTGCTGCTGGGCCTGGTCCTTGGTCCCGAGCACCGTCCAAACTGCCGCCGACTCCGCCATCCACCTCGCTGCTGCTAACAAACTCCTTTCCCCGTCGCCTCCATCGCCAGCCTCTGTCCTCCTGCATCTCCGTGACGCCTCATCCACGCGCCGCCAGCGTCAAAACACCAGCGCCGCGACACCACACGCACACGCACACGCACCGTCACGATGCCCCCGTCCGGCAAGACTGCAGATGGCCGACGCAAGTCTGCCGGCAAGCCGAGCCTGCTGGTCTCCTTGACCGTGTCGCCGGCTCGGCTGCGCGTGCTTCTCACGCCCGAGCCGGTTAAAGGAGACACTCCCTTGGTGAAGGACTCTTCGGAACCCAAGGAGGTCAAGGGCTCGCCGGCCAACTCGGTCAATCTGGCTGCGCCGACCACCTCCAACGGCGAGAATGCATCCGACTCCAACGCTGCCACGCCGGCCGCAGAAGGCACCCCTGCCCCCTCGGGCATGGGACCTCCCACTGATGGTCCCAAGAAGAGAGGCACCAAGCGATCTGCCAATGTCATAGATGGTGTCCCTAAGCCTAGGGGAAAACCCGGCCCCAAGAAGAAGCCTCGGTTGTAAGTCCTCTCTGCCGTCGTCTCGCGACGACCCCAAGACTGCCCCTGCCCTTGGAACTCGGCGTACTAACAATGGCCACAGGGAGGACGGTACGATAGATCACTCTGCCGCCAGTCGAGCTGCGGGAGCACACAAACTCGGCCCCAAGGCGAACCAGGGAGCCATCAACGCCGGCCTCCGTGCGCTTGACAGATCCGGCAAGCCTTGCCGGAAGTGGGCCCGAGGGGGCTTCACGCTCAAGAGCTTCACCGGCGTTGTCTGGGAGGTTCCGAGATGGACCGCACCACCGAAGAAGGCCCCCGAGTCTGGCAACGACGACTCCGGTGCTCCCTCGGCGGATAATAGCAGCAGCAAGGAGAACAAGGAGAACGGGCGGGGAGACGCCAGCGCCAGCAACAGCAACAGCAACAGCGGCGTCGATGCCGAGATGCGAAGCGCTCCCAGCATAAACGCATCTTCGCCTGCACCAATGGTCGTCACGGCTGCATCATAAACGCCCCACAATGCCCCCTTGTTTGCTGTGTAGGAGTCACCCTTGGTAGGGGGATGAGGACCATCTGCGGAGAATGCAGGGTCGATGGAAAAGTCGTTGGCAGGCTTACGAGTACAGCCTGGATCACATTGGGTCGGTCTGTCCTTGACCATCGATGGCGACGGTTGGACGGTCTGTTTTGTCGAGTATCATTTCATGTTCTTATGGGCTTGGTCTTCACGACGATGATGTCGTTGGCGTTGGGACAGGAGGCACGGCACACTCCCCAGGGACGGCAGGACAACGGGAGTACAGCATCGAAGGAATCGTGTTTACTTGTACAGTACGTAATGGTATCTTAGGGCTCATGCATAGACGGGGTAGGTGGACGCCTGAGCATTTCACCTGGTGCGGTTTTGAATTCTGGTCGTCAACCTACATCTCGACTGCGGAGTTCGAGGCCCTGTTTCCGTTGTCGCGGCCTTGAAAGCTGTGACGACGCCTTGACAATGCCCAGCATTGACGCTGATCTCCGCTTCAGCCGGACTGGTGAAGCTAGCAGCCACGTAATTAGATGGCATCACGGGATTCCCGGGTCATCCACTCAGGGCAAGGCGGGCTAAGTGCACTGGCAGACACGGTCACGGTACATTACGCCTCCCATGAGGGGGTATTAATTGGCGCCGAGCTGGGACGCCGCAGAGACGTTGCGATGCGGATGGTGCTGAGCATCCCGCTCGTGCCGTGGACGGATTCGGATGCATGCTGGAGAGGGGGCTCTACGCGTCCGCAAACTGCCCAGAGGACTGTAGCAAGGCGCATGGCGGCGGACTGGGCCCGTCGGCCTACATGTAAATCCATGTGACCGGTAGACGGCGTGGGATGCGTGCGGCCGTTCGTCAACCTACCGCCAGACGAAGGGGTGACGCAAATGATGGCACCTTGGCCCGAGGTCCTGAGAGCTTGAGTCCACCATGGAATTCCCCCGCCCCATCCAACGCCTCAACGTTGCCGCAGTGGAGGCAAGGCCGCTGAAACGACTAATACTGGGCACCTGTGCCGGCGTGATTACTAGCCCGGCGGAGACCCATCCACAGTAGGCACCACGTACCTACCAGCTGCAGCACCACCACCCGTCACGTCAACAGGCGATAACACCCATCGACGTGTCGAGCCTCTCCGCAGATAGGCGCCCGAGCCTGCTCAGCTTCCCTCCTCAGCATCCTCGTCTCCGCCGTGCCTGTCGCCTTACCTGGGCTGGTCACGCTTCCGCCAAACACTGACGCCTGCCCTGTCGCGGTCTATCTCCGGCAGCTTCCCGGATTCGAGCAGGCCATCCAACGGTGGACCGTCACGGACCCTCCTCGATCCCTCCCTCCCTCCTGAACGCTTGATCACCTGCTTCAACAACCGCTGGAACCCAAGCCCGACCTCCCGCGACGACTCCTCCCCCATCGACGTCCAGCCGAGCCTGCCCTGTGACTTCTGGCAGTGTCGAGGTGCCGTCGTGGCGAGGAGAGCTGCAACCACGCGCAGGCTTGCCCCCGAACGAGCGGCAGGTTGACCGAAGCTCGCCTGGCAGCTCCAGCAGCTGCACCCGCCCTCGCTTTCCAGGCACGCTCCCCCCGCTCCCTTCTCCCCATCATGACCAGTCCGTTCCGGCATGGCTCATCTGCTGTCCCAGGCTCGGACTCGTCTGCCAGACCCTCTGATCAACCCCGAAGCCGATTCGCATCACCGTATTCCACCCCAGCTCCTCCCCGCCCCGAAGGAAGCTCCCATTTCTACTCGCATCCCGCCCGCACGTCCATCTTGAACGGGGGGCCCGACCTGCTCGTCGACCCCATCCCCGACCTCGTTGGGACCGCGCCGCGTGGCGACAGGATCGATATGGGCGATCCGGCCAACGGACGCACCGAGGCAATTTGGAGTACGAGCGGGACCATGCCGCCGTATTCGCGGGCATTCGACATATTTTCGGCACCGTTCGACGACGACGACGAGTCGGCGGGGGGCGATGGTCACTTCTTCGTGCCGTCTTACCTGAAGGGGTCCACGTACATGCAGATGCTGGAAGAGGCACACAAGGCGAAGCTGCAGGCACAAAAGGAGTCCAAGCGGTCGACGGTGAATGGGTCCGCCAACAACAGTAGCGCCCCCTTCAACCAGCCGCCACTGCCTCCGGGTGCACACCGAGGCATGGCACACAACGTCATAGAACGACCGCCCGCCTTTGAGGACGATGATGCGCTGGCGCCTCTCCCGGCGCGATGGAACAAGGACGACATTTGGAGCGGCATCGAGGTCGAGTCCGACAATCTGTCCGTCAAGTACACGGGGGGCAAGAACCACCATGAGCGCGAACACGAGGCGTCCGCGGTTCGAGCAGACCGCCACATGCCCCCTCAGTGTGGCATATACTATTTTGAAGTACAGATATTACACGGGAAGCGAGACGAGTGAGCATTTCCTCCTTCATCCTCGAGCCACGGTGCCTACGAGGTAGTCTTGGCGGCAGGAATGGACTGACAAGCAAGCAGTACCACCGTAGCCATTGGATTCTCCACCAAGACTGCGTCATTAGCGAGGCCAGTGGGCTGGGAACCGGAGTCTTGGGCATACCACGGCGACGATGGCCGCTGCTACACAGGCCAGACCAATGGGCGCACCTATGGGCCGACGTTCAATGCTGGTGACGTGGTGGGTTGCGGCGTCGACTTCCGAGATCGCACTGCCTTCTTCACCAGGAACGGAGTCAAGCTGGGTAAAACGCAATCGCTCTGATGGAACAAACGGGACAGGCGCTGACATGATTACCAGGTGGCGCGTTCCACGACATCAGCCGGAGCAAGTTGTATCCCTCCATCAGCTTGAAGAAGCCGGGTGAGGTCATCGTTGCAAATTTCGGACAATTGCCGTTTGTGTACAACATTGATGACTTGATGCGTGTACGTATTTCCTACCTACTGGTCGTGTTCGCGCGACGGTCGGAATGTCGCTGACACGGATACCAGGAGCAACGTGAGAAGATTCAGAAGGCCATCGAGTCCACGGACACGTCGCGGCTGGAACCTGGCATGAACGAAACGGACCTCATCCAGACCTTGGTGTTGCAGTTCCTCCAGCATGACGGCTACGTCGAGACGGCCCGAGCCTTTGCGGAGGACATGAGGACACAGAAGGAAGCGCTCAACCTGGATCCGAATGTGAAAGTCGACGGCATTAACATCAAAGACGACGAAGACGCCAACAACAGGCAACGTGCGGCCTCCTCTAACCCCCCTGCCTGCCATGCGAACCTGTCTAATGTTGCATATAGGCATCCGCAGAGCAATCCTAGAAGGGGATATTGACCGGGCGCTCAAGCACACAAATGCGTATTATCCCCAAGTACTGCGGGACAGCGAGGAGGTATACTTCAAACTCCGGTGCCGCAAGTTCATCGAGATGGTGCGGAAAGCAGCCCAGATGAGAAGCGGCAGCGACTCTAAAGGGAGCAACGGCCGCGGCTCTCGGTCAAGCTCACAGGACATGGACCTCGACCTCGATGGTAGCGACAACGCCGCCTGGGGAGAGACCCTGGAGATGGACGGGTCAGAGCAGCCAGTGGAGCTCATGAAGTTGGAGCAGAGCATGCTGGAGTACGGACAAGCGCTGGAAGCCCAATACGCCAACGATCCGCGCAAAGAGGTCAGCAAGGCGTTGGGTGAGATTTGGGCTCTGGTAGCCTACTCTAACCCGCTCACGGAGCCGCAGGTGAGCCATCTGCTGGACAGGAAGGGACGGGCCGCTGTTGCTGAGGAACTCAACTCGGCCATCCTATGTAAGTGGAGATTCGACCACAGTACAGGGCCTCTTTCGGAGGTGACGAGGGCTAACGCCGGCATAGCCTCGCTCGGTAAATCATCACGTGCGTCCCTAGAACAGGTCTATGCTCAGACGAGCGCTCTGCTCGAGAACCTCCGGCAAGACGGCGGCCCCGGTGCTTTCGTGTCTTTGCAGGGCCTGGTGGAGGGCATTACTGCGTTTCCGCAGATCTGAACGGACCAGATGGATACAACGTGGTTCGCAGTTGGCACCGTGTTAGGCTGCATCTCTACTCGGTGGGGACGGAATTTCATAGCTGTGGTGTTGCGGCGCTGGACCGGTCATCTCTTCTCTCTTTCCTGTTCAAGGTTGCATTTCAGGGCAGGGGATTTCAGCTGTTCTTTCTGGCTTTCGGCTCGGACGGGCGTTGACTTGGTCTCTCCTTTTGATTCCAAATCCACGGCGTGGTTGATGATCCCGCTGGGGGAGACCACGGCTTGGTATCAGGGGGGTTCGGCCGGGGTGTATAGAAGTTTGAAGGGAGATGACGGTGGAACCCGGCCAGGTGGGAGGGCTGACTGTATCCAGTCGGACAAGATGAGCGAATCGGGACTAACGAAATAGAGCTGAATCGACAGTCCTTGAACACCGCATTGTACCCTTAAGGTCCTGCCTTGCAGCGTCATCGGTCCATGCAAATTAATACAAGTTGATACATGGGACCCATCCTATCCCTCAACATGCCCATGACATGGTGGAGCTCTATCATACAAGGCGCGTCCTCACGCCTCCGTCTCCCCTGCCCCCCAACACGCCTCGTACAACCTCGTGCTATGCCGCACCAGATTCGGAAACTCGGCCAGACATGTCCTCAACGGATCGTCCCTCCACCCTATGGCCTCGTCCAATATCAGGTGCGTGTACGCAAACACCTCGGCGTCGAAGGTCCCCGGCGCGTCGGCGGCGAAGAACCACTCGTGGTCGGCGAGCAGGGCCGCGAGGGAGCGGAAGGCGGCGGCGGCGTCGGCGAGGAGCCGTGGCGGGGAGAGGAGCGGCCGGCGGGTGGTTTTGAGGATCTCGGCGGCGGCGGCGGTGCGGAGGGTACGCAGGAGGGGGGTTCGGAGGAGGATGTTGCCAGGGAGGTAGAGGGTTGTAAGGAGGGGGGTGTTGGCGGGGAGGATGTACAGGGCGTAAAGCTGCGGGAGAGGTTAGCTGCTTGGACTCGAACTCTCGTGGTTGAAGCGAAAGGCAGAGGACATACCCAGGCGGGACGGATGTTTTGCGTTAGGAGGGCGAGGTAGGCGTGGAGGCGTGGAGAGGAGATGTCACGTAGGTCCTGCGAGGAGCGGTCCTGGGCGTACCGCGCGATCTTGCCGCCCGTCAGGGGCACGTCAGGTCTCGAGTCGGCCGACGAGGGTAGGAGGAAGGGCAGCGAGCCCGAGGGCGAGGCATGGTTATTCGACGGGACGAGGTCGACGTCGACGCCAGCAATGCGCAGGTATGTCTGGACACCAACCACCATGGTCAGCTCTGATGCTCCCCCCAAAACCACACGACAGCCGCAACGGCGCACACGAACCTGCCACTTCAGACATGATGGGTTGTAGCTTGGACGCCCACGCCGGGCCTCGTCCTCACCCGCAAAGACATACAGCCGCGGGCGGTCGCACGTCCGGTCGGGCGCGCGCGCGGGCAGCGGATCGGCGGCGTAGACGCGCAGCGGGAAGAGCTTGAAGAGCTCGCGCACGGGCGGCGGCACGGCGAACCAGCCGCGCTCGTCGGCGGCAGCAGCGGCGGCAGCCATTGGCAAAGCCTTGGAGCTGCGCGCCGATTCAGCAGATGGGATGCGCCGAGGCTGCCGCTTCCGGTGCTGGATGCGCGAATCTCGGCGGTGGATGGTGTCGGTCCGGGACGGGAAGGGGGGGGGTGGCCGAGGAGTGGATTGACGCGGGTGGATTGACGTCGGTGGATTGACGTCGGTGGATTGACGTCGGGGGAATCACGGGCCGGCGGTGTGGAGCTAGCCCGTTTGCAGGGCATCATCTGCTCTGCAAGCGACATGGCCTCCTCTGCAAGCGACATCGTCTGCTCTGCAAGCGACAGCATTGCGCATCCGCAAGGCCCTTGACGGCTCTGCTGGAAAGGGAAAGTAACGCATTCCGGGCGAAAGAGGCGGCACGGTAGCATGGAGCGACACATTATGCGTGGGAAAATCCAGGGTCCAGGCGGGCCTGGTCGGGCGCACCAGAGCAGCAGGTCGCTGTAAACGGACGACGATGTGGAGGCTACGGAGCACGCTCGTGTGTGCCCTCGTGTGTGCCGCTGCAGGTGCCGGCCTCGGAATCGAGCCGATGCGACGACGGGACAGCATGGCTCAACGGCAGTTGTCCTACCGGACGCGTCGAGCAGAGGCGGCACAAGGTGGCATCGCAGCGGTGCAACCTGCGGCCGGGCTACCCAAGGCGGCAGGCCAGTCCACGAGCCGGCTCACCGCTACACCCGTGCCGCACGACGGGGCATTTACCTTCCCCATGCTCAGCAGCCCGGGGCCCCATGGCGCAGTGGCAGCATCAGGGCATGCCGTGGCTGCTGGCGCGGTGCCTGCGTCGGGAAGTGGTGGTGGCGGCGGCGGTGGGG
>NRSZ01000956.1:6888-20116 GCA_002901185.1 Tolypocladium capitatum
GGTTGATTGGTTCTTGACTGAACAACAGCTGTTGCCGACGCAGTTTTGCCTCTGATCATGGGTAGCTACGACGACGACGATGACGGAAAGAAAATAGTAGTTACACGGCCGGTGTTCTTTATGTCAAGAGTGTTTCATGGCCTGACTGCATCGACTACAGAGGCTCCCACGTGCCCACTTGAACAGGCGAGTCGCTGAGGATTTCCCCATTGATGGCCCACGCCGTATGGTGCGTCCCTATGCATTCAATCAGGAGCCACATGCCCCTGCGCTGTATCCGAGCCGGCTCCATGTCGAAGTCAGGGGTGCGTATCGCGGTGACGGATTCTTGAAATTCACCTTCCCCAGAGACCGCAATTGTGACCAGCTCCGGACCCCAGCCCTCAACGACGGAGACCCGTATCATGAGGGACGACGCTTGCCGACCGCCATCCTCTGCCCAGGGTGGCAGAACGCCGTGGACTGCGACGCTTGCCCGCGTTAGCCACGACGCATTCAGAGGTACACGTCTTCTCTCCTCCCCCTCGGGCAGGCGGAACGCCGTAAGCGGCGTCCGAAGCCTGCCTGCAGCGTCGGCTGGGACGGGATCCAGCGTGACGGGTACCATGGATGCCACTCGCACGGCAAAGGTAGCTATCTGACCAGCCTCGAATGTGGAGCAGACCATGGTATAAACCCCGGGCTCCAGCATGGGAACGTCCGCAACGGCGCAACCGCGACGGTACTCGCCCGACGAGGAGACCAAGTCCTTGACTCTCACCGTCGTCGCCCGCTCTCCCCGCGCCCAGACGAGGTCGACGTGGACATGCACGTCGCGGTTATCGGTAGACACGAGAATGGACACGGGGCTCGCCTTGCTAATCGATAGCCTGTACTGAGGGTTCTGAAAGTAGGATGTGCAGGACGAGTTACCGCCAGCAGTGCGTCGGCTCCAAGAGCCCAACTGCTCGTTGAAATATGACATCTTCTCTTCCGCCTCTTGTACCTCGAGCGGTGCGTGCGAGAAGAGCGACATGGTAAAAGTGTAGCTGGACAAGGGAAATTCATGTTGGTCGACAACGATGGTGTACCGCTTTCCGGGACTGGATTCGAGTCTCGCGAGGGTTTGCGGTGAATCGACATAGGGTCCACGGTAGGTTGCTCCATCGCTAACTTGGACCCTCGTCCTTTGGTTGCCGAAGATTAAGATGCTCATGAAGCCGAGCTGGCGCGCCACTGCAGCCATCGAGCCCCGTCGGTTGCGGGCAATGTCTAGCTCGGCGTCCACAAAGTGCCGGTTCACCAGAACCCAGACTGAGCCCCCATTTGGGGACGAGAGCGTGAACTGTGGATTTCGCACCAGAGACGCCTCGAGATACTTGGGAGGCATCTCCCAGGTGAAGTGGCGATCCTGGCGATGAGAAAACAAGCCAGGGTTCCAGTTGAGGTACATGGATTCAAAGTGCTGAGCTACGTCTTCGAGGGCCATCCACGCGGTACTAGGAGGTAGGACATCAGGAGGCTGTTCATGTTAAGAGGCCAGAATATATGTGACTTACTTGTCACGCTCGGACTCTTGGGGCCCAGGCCGCCCTGTCCCTACCATCACGGGGCCATCGCACCAAGGGTTCTTGACGAGCAGGTTGCGGGCACTGCCGTCGGTTGCCGAATAAAGGTTCTCGACTGCGTAGTCGTGTTCCCCGATGAGACCCATGAGCTGTTCTTCTTCCGCGGAAATCCGGCCAGTTCCGAGCGTCAAAACTACATCATGCGACTCGTGAGCTCCCTTGATCCTCGCCCACGTCTCATCAATGTCAAAATCTTCCCTTCATTCGAACTTAGCAACAGCATGCTCCAGGGAATCAAAGCACCGCAAAGAGGGGGAAATACCGGTGGAGAAAGAGCTGCTCAGGGATCCAGCCCGTCAGCACCCATAGGTCAGTCCCAGAGTTGCTCCCAGGAAAGTCGTAGCCGCCCCTGACTTTGAGGTAAGCCTTCTCGAGAAGGGCAGGCCAGAGTAGATGAGGGTTTCGCCGATCAACGACGAAAAGGGCGCGGTCTGTGCGGGAAGCGGGGAGCCTGTCATCGATCACGACACGACGAGAACAGCCATTAAAGTTCATACGCAATACGTATTTGCCCGAAGCGGAGAGCCTAGGCCGTCGTTTGGCATAATCGAAGGGGAACATGATGGAAGAAAGGACCTAAAGCCCGTTGTTATTAGGGGCTGTTTCGTGTGGACAGAAGCATGGTGGGACTCGACATGGAACGTACGGCGTGTCTCCCCACCAGGACTTGGACGGCCGCAGAGAGACTGGCGACAACGGAGCAGTCGGTGGTGATATCCTGGACAAGATCACAGCGATCAGTGAGCTGCATCATGGCGTCCTCGACCTCGGACTTTTCGCCATTCTCGAGCCTGAACAGGTCCGCCGGTCTCGTCCAGGCGGCAAAGTTCTCGGCCTGGGTGGTTGAGAGGGTGAAGACGGCGCCATCTCTTGAGTTGGCTGGTATGAGCAAGAGCTGAGGGTACGGGCTCGGGCACGGGCACGGGAAGAAACCGAGACTCACGTAAAGAGGCCTACGCTAGGACGTAGGTCGAACTCATCGTCGAGGGGATCCGCCTCCCACGGTGGAAAGTCGTTGCCGTGAAGGCGGGAGGCACGCCTCAGGATGTCAGGTTGGGCGGGTGAGGAGGATAGCGTCGCCTGCTGGGCCTTGAGCTTCTCGGCATGGAGAATGAGCTCCTGGCACCTCCGCCTCAGGCGGGCGGCTTCGGGCTTGCTGGGAGCCTCCCTGGCTGCGGCCATGTAAAGCTCGGCTGCTCGAATGGCGTGGACGAGGGCATCTCGGTTGTCGCCGCGCGAGCCAGCGAGCAGAGCCTCGGCGGCCTAACGACGACGATGCTTGTTAGCCACTGGACTTGCCCTGCCTTGCCCTGTCTTGTCTAGCTCTTGTCTGCGTGCTTCTTGTTGCAGGGCAGCAGCTGGGGCGTTGTCTGGACGTCCGGACTGGCTCACCTGCGCCATCTTCTCCATCGTGTCCTCTGTTGGAGTAGCACCAGGGTTCGTCAATCTATCATGGCGCCAGCGGAGACGATCCGCCGCGTCCTGCGTTGGGCACCTGGACTGATTGTCGATAGCGGCAGTGGCCACGGTCGGAGGGGAAGCCGGGTCGGAGGGGAAGCCGGGCTAGGCGGGGCGGGATCGCTGTTTGGCGATGGAACAAGACCGACGCCGTTCGTCAAGTCCCTCTGCTGCCGGGAGGGATGCGACCATCATCCGGTCCGCGTTTCAACGCATGGGTGCTGGATGATGGGTGCAAGGGGGTAGGTAGACGCCGCCATTGAGGACGACTTACCGTGGGCATGTACGGCAACACAGCATGTAGCACCCTGCCTTTGAGCAGCGTAGCACACAGCAATGCTCGGGTTTCTCGAGGCAAGCTGTCAACGCACGGTGACGCCACAGAATAATTACAGTAGGCAGCAAAACAAGGCGGCGCTGGTGGACCGCAGCCGAGGTCCACCAGCGCTGTATGTCCAGGGAGTGGAGGCACCCCAGGACCGAGGTCCAGCGGAACGGCCGACCGGCTCGCCGGGCCTTTGCACATGAGAAGCAGCTGCGGATGATATCACGAGCGGCACCGCTGCTGGCGCGACATCTCCCGGCCTCGGCGTCTGCCACCGCCCTCATCCACGCATTCGCCGCATTATTCTTGTTGACGTGGTCGGCGGGCCCCGTGTCCCTTGCTTTACCTCTCTGCCTCTTTGCGCCGGCCATCTCGTTGCCCTCCCGCTCCCCCAGACTGCTCTACTGTTGACCCATCCTCATCCTCACCATGGGGACACCGTCCAAGCCTGACATCTCCCCCCTGGGTCGCGCTGCGGCCGGCGCCACCGGTGCCGTTTTGGCCAACGCGCTCGTCTATCCGCTCGACATGTGAGTTGCCGTCCTGTCGTCGCTCCCGCGCTCTCCCAAGCTGACGATCCCTCTCTCTGCAGCGTCAAGACGCGCCTGCAAGTGCAAGTCCGGAGCAACGATTCGCTGGGGCCGGACGATGAGCCGCACTACGCCTCGACATGGGACGCAATTACGCGGATCGTGGCCGACGACGGCTTAAAGGGGCTCTACGCGGGCATGAACGGGTCGCTTCTCGGCGTCGCCTCCACCAACTTTGCATACTTTTACTGGTACACTGTCGCGAGGACGCTATATGTCAAGTCGGCCAAGTCGGCTGCTCCTCCGCCCTCCATGGCCGTGGAGCTCGCCCTCGGCGCCGTCGCAGGCGCCTTGGCCCAGCTCTTCACCATTCCCGTCGCCGTCGTCACGACCCGACAACAGACGGCCAAGTGCGATGAGCGGAAGGGCCTTCTGGCCACCGCTCGCGAGGTCGTTGAGGGACCCGACGGTGTGACGGGCCTGTGGAGGGGCCTCAAGGCCAGCCTGGTCCTCGTCATCAACCCTGCCATCACCTACGGTGCCTATGAGCGGCTGAGGACCACGTTTTTCCGTGACAAGACGAATCTGAGGCCTTGGGAGGCCTTCCGTGAGTCCCCTCCCCCCCCTCTCCCCGCTCACGCACGCGGACGGCGCTAACATTGCTTCTCGCTCGCAGTCTTGGGGGCCACGTCCAAAGCCCTGGCCACGATTGCCACCCAGCCGCTTATTGTCGCCAAGGTCGGCTTACAATCCAGGCCACCTCCTTCTAGGAATGGAAAGCCGTTCAAGAGCTTCGTCGAGGTGATGAAGTTCATCGTGGAGCACGAGGGTCCGCTTGCCTTATTCAAGGGCATTGCGCCCCAGATCTTCAAGGGCCTCCTGGTCCAGGGCATCCTGATGATGATCAAGGAGAGGTGCGTTACCGGCCCGCGTCTTGTCTATTCTCGGTCCCCAATGAGTGCACCGCCCGCTGACCGTGGCACAGAGTCGAGCTCCTCTTCATTCTCTTGGTGCGGTACTTGAAGTCGGTCAGGGCAGCACAGCTGCGGAGAGCGGCCAGCATCGCCTCGACCGCAGCCCAGCAAGGTATCCTCCACGGCACGGCGAAGCCCTTGACGAAATATTGAGTGCCATTTTACCGGCTTTGTATATGGCGAAAGCGCGCGGGCGGCTCGTTTTGTGCCTGGGAGTTGTGCTGGTCCTTGACAGTTGTACCTTTTTTCTCTCGGCCCATTTCCGGGATATTTGAACTTGGCAGTCACTTGGCCTAGGCATGCATCGCGATTTCTATAGAAATGATAGACGGTTGGGATATTGACGTCGGCTCTGTGCACGTAATGTTGCGTTCCATGTGTCATTTTCTGCACCTGGCAACGATGTGTATCTACGAGTACCTACGAAGTACCATCAACAGATGGTGGGGCTCGGAACACCATCGGAGCCGAGTCTTACGTCAGCAATGGGTCCACCAGCCTGTCGCCTTGCCTAGGGCTTTAGTGGCTGCGGCGCACACACTTTTGACACCCTTCGGAACCCATCGCGAGAATTCTCTCTGTGACAGTAGAAATCTCAGACAGCATCAGCCATGGCCAGTGAGTGCTGTCAGAAATTGATCTCGCGCAGCAATTCGAGAGAGAGTGCTAACGATCGATACGACAGAGTCCAAGAACTCGTCTCAGCACAACCAGTGGCGCAAGGCGCACCGCAACGGGTCAGTTGGCAGACAGGACACACTGCAGACCGTATCCGCTCACACATCCGCAGCATCAAGAAGCCCAAGACGATGAGATACCCCTCGCTGAAGGGCACCGACCCCAAGTTCCGCCGAAACCACAGACATGCTCTCCACGGCACCGCCAAGGCTCTGGTACGACATACTGGGTCTGCCCCTACCGAACGAGGATACTGACTGACGCATGCAACAGAAGGAGGCCAAGGAGGGTAAGCGGGAGACGGTTTGAGGGATCTTTGCGCCGGGAAAAGGACGATGGAGGTTGCCTGGGGCCCTGGGCCGGTCCAAGGGATCTAACAGGGCTGGCATCGACAGACGAGAGGGAAATGCCATTACGATTGCCGTCCACGACGAAGGACGAAGTCGATAATACAACCACGGATGATTCTCGACCAATCGATGTTGCGACGGTCATGTCGAGACAATTGCGTTATCGTGCCCGCCGAAATTTACGCTTTGTACAAGTTGAACCCTGCCTGGGGTGATTTGAGGGTGATACCTTTGGCTGTGTTGTCTGTCAATAATTACAGGCTTTAGGTACACAGCAGACAAGCTCCACGGCGATTCCGTCACGTTTGTCACGTGCTGGTCTGCATGCTTTGTGAGGTGCACAGCCACAGCCGATAATTCTGTGATGTTAGATGCCTTCCGCCTTGCTTCCGCGATTCGGTCAAGATATCGGTTAAAGTTTGGCACTACGTTTTGGCGGTGGTTTCCGACCCGTGTTTCATCCGTGGTTCCTTGACATGGCTTACGTGTAGGTACTGTAAGACGACGGCTCCAGGGTTGTATCGTGATTAAGCAAAGAATAGCGTCCCAGAATGGGCAAAAAGCCGAGGCAAGGACGAAGCCGAGACGCGCAAGAACAACCATGGAGCAGGATAGGGGATACGTCTCCCTAACCTGTGTCATGGTCGTGCGTACGTGAATCATCGCCCAACCCCTCGTTATGTACCTAAGGCTAATAAGGCTGCGGCTGGGCGGACACCTACCCTCTATGTACATACATCTGGGTACCCACCTGCAGTGCCACGGCATAACCGCAAACCCACCTCGACTATTTGAGCAGGCACCTCGACTTGTATCTGACCCGACCTCTCAGCATCGCTTAACAGGACTCTAGTCCGCATCTTCAGTGCGGAATCCATCAACGCTCTTGTTGCCTGCCTGGACGCAGACATCGTACTCTTCGTTGTCGGACTGTGGCTTTTATTTTCGCGGTGAGTAAACTTCCCTCAGCTGCTCCTCGGAGTTCCGTTACCACCTGCAGGCCCAGAGACGCTGACGCATCCCCAGCCTCGTCCTTGTTTCCTCTGGCAGAACATGCGATAGCCCGCTGCCCTTCTTGTCGAAAACTCCTTTGAGGTCAGCAGGTCACTGCAGGAGTACAGACGACTCTCGCCGATTCCCGCGCATCGCCACCCCCTCTGCGTCAGAGTCTCCCCTAGCGCTCACGCCCGATCCGTTTCGTCGCAGGATTTCTGAATAATGCTCAATATGTCCGGAAACCACGTCATCGGAAACCGCAACAGCACCCCCGAGGCCAACAGTGCGTCGTCGTTGCGGCCGCCGTCCTCGAGGGCTGTTGACGCTGGCAGCTCACTGCGTGCTTCCGCTGACATGGCCGCCCTCACGGGCTCTTCCCCCTCGAGCCGTATCCGACCATCCTCGGACTTCTATGGTCAGTCGCAACAGGGCCATGGCCACACGGGCCTGGAAAACGACTCGCAGGACAAGATTGCCCAGCAGTGGATCGCGGATATCGACCAGTATGAGACGACGTTGGAGGAGATGGCTGCTGCTACTCTGGACCAGGACTTCAAGGACGAGCTCAGCGCCATTGAGCAATGGTTTCGTGTCCTGAGCGAGGCCGAACGCACCGCGGCACTGTATGCTCTCCTGCAACAGACCACTCAGGTGCAGATCCGATTTTTCATTCAGGTTCTCCAGCAAATGGGCAAGAATCATCCCATGTCGGGTGTTTTGTCACCCGCGAATTTTGACAAAGGTCCGTTGCCGAGGCGCAGGGAGGCAGCCATGTTTTTGCGGGCTTGGCGATGATACTGACCAACCGGCAGATCCCATGTCTAATCGCCTCAGCGATGCCATGAACAAGTTGAATGTGGACTCTGCCCGAAACTCCTACTCGCGCAACTCCGCCATGGCGTCGACGAAGCGGCACTCGGGGCTCGATCCGTCAACCATCAATGCCATGTTCCCCGACGCTGCTGCGGCAATCGCCACGGAAAAGGCCAAGTTCACTCAGCAAACAGGTAACCCCCCTTCGTCGAACCGAAACAGCGCCGCCATCGACCCACGAGCGTCGATGGCCGCTCCCGGGATATCTGGCGCCCTAGAGACCCGAGAAGCCGGCATTTCCAATGCAGTTTCACCGTGGGGATCTGGCGGCGGCGTCGACCCGGCCAACTCCAAAGCCTCTGCTTCCCAGACGCCAATGGGCCAGTTCGTGCAGCCTCCTCCCTCGGCAGGGCTCAGGTCCCCTCGGCCGCAGATGGGTAACAACTCGGCCATTCAAAACACCACCCTGACTGCACCTGACAAGAAGCCCGTCGACCTGCCCCTCCTTTCTCCGTACAACGCCGGCAGCGGTAACTGGGCGTCCATGGTGAACACGCCCATGGCCCCGACTTTCAACACAGGCAACCCCAGCGGAACTCAAGCAGACATGGTCGCCAATGCGACGGCGATGAAACTGGCAGCGCTGTCCACGGTCAACAACCGCTTTGCGCTGGACGACGTACGCAAGTACCGTCGTGCCCGGTCCAACGACGCGCCAGGCAGTGGCCACGGCCAGATGTCCCCGCCTTCGCAGAGCATCAACCTCCCTGGCACGAGTGTAGTAATGATCAACGAGCTTGGTCAAGTGCTAAGCCGCGAACAAGTCCTGGCAATGCAGGCACAGCAGGGCCTGGCGCTGGGTGGGCATAGGTCCCGCCCCAGCTCCCCAGGCATTGCCATGCAAGCAGGAATGGGCCCGGTGTCACATTTCACGTCGCCCCAGCACAACGGCTTTTTGAGCGCCTACGATGGTCCATCGGCATTGTTGTGCAGTGGCATGCCGTCCGTCAACCTGGGCCAGCTAGGAATGGGGGGCCATGAGGGCTACCTTTCGGACCACTCTGACATGGTACGCGGGCGCTCGCCCAGGGGTCGCAGGGGCTGCTCTAAGCCGCCCGAAGACCCAACAGACCCGACTCTCCTTCAGGATATTCCCAGCTGGCTCCGCAGTCTTCGCCTGCATAAGTATACGGAGAATCTGAAGGATATGAAGTGGATCGACCTCGTTGAGCTGGACGACAAGGCGCTGGAGGACCGCGGAGTTAATGCTCTGGGTGCCCGCAGGAAGATGCTCAAGGTGTTTGAGCAGGTCAAAGGTATGTCTCAACCCCCTAGCTTCCCGATGTGGCCAGGGATCTGACGGACATGCAGAGGCGAAAGCAGAGGGCAAGATATGTTAAATACGGTTGGGTGAACTCTTGTGATCCATAAAAAAATCATGCTTTGCAGAAATAGTCTCTCCCTCCGCAATATTCACACGATCTTCCAGGAGACGGATGGCCAGTGCGATGCGTGTGTGTGACTCGGCGAGATTGAACTGGCACCCCAAAGCCTGACGATTTTCAACTGCCGGTGGTTGCTTGCTGATCCAAGTATAGCTTCCCAGTCATGGCAACCCAGTCATGAGGCTGGGTTGTTGGGCGGTTGGTTGGTTGCCTCGACTCCCAGACTCACAGTATCCATCCAACGTGCGTCCTACCCATGGGTGCAGTTTCGCCCATCCCGTTATGAGTCGAATCGACGCTCGCGGTTGCTGCCCGCCACAGCGATTTGCGGTAAACTGCATACCGGGCCTGCTCTTCACGGTAATCTAGTTGTAGACAACGGATCGTGGGTCTCTCGGAAAGCTCCTTGCGGTCATCAGTGCAAACCGAAGCCGTGGAGAGTATCTATCCAGCGAGTGACAGCACACAATCCGAACTTCCGAACAGCGCTTAAATTTCCCCATCGCAAAAAAAGCATCTGCTCGCTCGTATACGTTTCCGGTCTTGTGATGGTGGCAGCTGGCGAAGCTCAAGACGTTACTGGCTTATTCAGCAAACGGAACAAACATGAACTCAAAGTCAACCGCAGGTCGCGAGCCGCAGGCCTCTGCTCCAGCGTCGATCTGACTGTACTCGGAGAGATTACTGAGTTGCTGATCGCAACGCATGCTGCCTCGGGGCCTGTCCTCCCAGCGCCTGTAGCGGGAAGCGAGCCATCTCTCACGCACCGCTGCCGCTGACCCTCCCTAACTTCCTAAAAGCAACACGCACAGCCCAGCCCTCGACCTCAGTGCACATCAGCTTCTCTGCCGCTTTCGAATGGAAACCTCGATGGATCGCGAACAGGACGAGTCTCCCGATAGGTACAGTGATCTCGCCCGGCCCGCGGCTCGTAATCAACGACGAGGCTAACCAGGAACGCTGGAAGGAGCCCTGATGATGGATCTGACGCCGACTCCGACCTGGAGGAGCTCAAGGGCGACATCGCCAAGTTCGACGAGTCTGTGCGGGAATTCCTCGCCTCCCATCACGGCTCTACAGAGACGCCACGAGTAGCTCGCGGAGGGTCTCGAGGTCGAGGGGCGCGCGGCCCTCGAAAGGCAGCCAAGCCCAGAGGAGACATTACGGCACGGCTCTCCAAGGTCAACCAGGCATTCCTCAGCGGCGACTACAACCAAGCTCTAGACCTGGCTTTTGAGGTGATCAGAATAAACGCCGAGACTCACCAGGCGTGGACCGCGCTGTCCTCCATCTTTCGCGAGCGCGGAGAGCTCAACAGGGCGCTCTCAGCAATGGTTTATGCCGCGCACCTTCGGCCCAAGGATGTATCCGGATGGCATAGGTGCGCCTCTTTTGCCCTTGATACTATTGAAGATGACGAGGGTGGTAATCTTCACACGGCTCGCCTCTGCTATTCGGCCGCCCTGAGGGCTGATCCCACTAACCTCGAGGCGAGACTCGGCAAGGCGGCCGTCTGCCATCGCCAGGGCCATCTTTCTGCTGCGATTGCAGAATACAAGACCATCCTCAGGAGCCGGCCGTACGATCTTGATTTGGTGAGGAAGCTCGCCGAAGCCTGCGTCGACACCAAGAACGCCGCCACGACCGTTCCTTCAGCCATCCAGGCCTACCGGCAGTTCTTCGACTATGAGGTGAAGACTCAGTCGCAGCACGATCGAGACGCTCTGTGGCACGACGTTGGCATCTACGTGGAATTGTTCGCCTCAGCCGGCCTCTACCATGAAGGCGTCCGGGAACTCAAGGCGCTGTCCCGTTGGCTCGTCGGGCGTGCGTCAGAGCAGTACTGGGACAACTGGCAGACGGACGACCGCGAGTGGGATGCTGACGACGAACGCCGATCGTCAGTCTCCGACTTTGAAGCTGTCAACTCAAATCCGCTACTCTACGGAAACGCTCTGCCCCAGGACTTGCGTATTCGATTGGCCATATACCGGCTGAGGTTGGGACACGAGCCCGAGGCCTTGAAGCACCTGGACTGGCTAGGCTCCGATGACGGCCTCACCAGAGACTTTGTCAATGACTTCCCATTCCTCGCCTACGAACTGGCGACCGAGCTTACCCGCTGCGGACGCCAGTCCCTTGCTGTCAGATATTACGAGCTGCTGCGGGCTCTGCCTGGTGAGCCGGACCCGGCCACCTTGCTGCAACTGGGACGGTGTTATCTTGCCCTGGGCGAACAACCTGTCGCCGAAGAGTGCTTCCTTGCAGCAATTGATGCGGACGAGGATAGTATTGACGCCCGCATCGAGCTGGCAAACATGTACGAAAAGGCTAGAGAGGATGAGGAGGCTCTTATTCTCGCTGCCGAGGCCATGGCCCTCCGAGAAGCCCAGGATCAGCCTTCCACGGGTGGGCCAAGGGTCGAGGGCTCTTCAGCCGCTGCCCAGACAGGCGAGTCTGATGGTGGCCCGGCGCAGCGGCGCAAACCCCGTGCCCGAGCAAACGACAAGCCAGCGAAGCCAAGGGGCGACCCGAAGAAGCCCGTGATTCCGAGGCGATACCGGCCAAAGAGGCTCGCCGGTGCTGACAAGCGTCTTCAAGATGAGCAAGCTCGAGCGGTCAAGCTCTCTCGCCAATACGAGGCTGTTCGTGATCTCAAACGGCAAATCCTCGCCGGTCGCAGCGACCTCATCCCTGCCTGGATGGCTACCTCAAAGGAGTTGGTAGATGATTTCAGATCTCTCAAGAGATTTTACACCTGGGACAAGTACCTGCACTTCCTTGGCTCCAAGGGTCCCTTGCAGCACCCTGGGGCTGGACAGCAAGATTCTGAGCTATCCCAAATGTATGGGCGCTTATCACGCTGTGAGTCGGGCCCTGACGCCGGAATGTATGTGGCTATTGACTGACAGGACGCGTACAGCCATTGCGCCGCAAGCCGACTACCACGGGCGAGAACCAGGTATTCCAGGTCTAAACACCCACCAAGGCATCTCCTTTGAAGACTGGTTAGACCTGTTCCTCGATTATGCCATCGGCCTGGCCATTGCGCATCGACGGAACGAAGCATATCAGATTTGTCAAGCTGCGAAGAACTCGACCGTCTTTCAGTCCTCCGAGCACGACTTTGTCATATACGTTGCTTGGAGTGGTATGTTCAAAGGAGGCCCTTCTAGCGCCGCGGTTCTGACTTCGTTTCAGTGTGCGCCATATACACCAACGACGAAGAGAGGTGTGTGGCAACAGCCCGCCATCTGATGAGAGACGGCGCAATCTCCGACTCCTACAGAATGTTTGCACTGCTGTCGAGGCTTTGCCAATCACCTGTCTCATGGTACACGTCGGGGCCGGCTCAGAAGTTCATCTTGCGCCAAATCAAGGCCATCGATGCCAGCCACGTCGGCGCGCCGATGCAGCGTTGGGGCTGCGTGGGCGAGCCTGCTGGCGCAGCAACTACTTCGTCGGGTGTCAACGTCGATGTCTGTTTGTTGATGGTATATGGCCACATCCTATTTACATCAACCAGCTACGCATACTCCTTAGGTAGGTTCCTCGCTAGCTGCTGTGCGATCAGCCCACTGAATCTCATGAACAGGCTACTTCTTGCGTGCCCGGTCGCTCGACCCAACAAATCCCATGATCAACTTGAGCCTGGGGCTGGCCTATGCCCACTACGGATTAAAGCGGCAGTCGACGAACCGACAATATCTGCTCCTGCAGGGCCAGGCTTTCCTGTCCCAGTACCTACAATCGGACCAGAACGGAGCAGGCGGTTCCACGGCAGAGCGACTCTACAATGTCGGCCGACTGTTCCAACTGCTCGGGACCAGCTACCTGAGCTCAAGATACTATACCCAGGCGCTGGATGCTTGCAAGAGAGAGGGGGGCAACAAGGACCTGTCGTCTTGCATTTTAATGAACAGCATTGTGTCCTTGATGTCTGTGAAGAACAACTCGATGGCCTTTGCGCTGTTGAAGAGCAGCTTGAGGCTCTGAGAGGGAGAGACGAAAGAATGGGGATCAGAAGCGCAAAACTAATATAAATATTATAT
>NRSZ01000201.1:0-13592 GCA_002901185.1 Tolypocladium capitatum
GCGCCGGCGCTCGCTGTGCCGGCCGTGCCTCGCCGCCGCTCGATGTGGTGATGGCGGAGGCGAGGCCGCGGCCGCGTTTCCGCTTTGGTGCACAGCCAAGCACCCATTCGTCCCGGACTGCCGGTTGTGGCGGCCTCAGGAACCCGCCGCTGCAGGTCCCCAGCCAACCGATGCGGCGCGCTGGCTCCCTAAAACCGCGGCGCCAATCCACTGATTCACGGGGCTCCGCGCTGAGACGCTGTCTCGGACAGGCGCCTAACCCCCTGAGCGGCCGGTCGCGCCGACGTCTGGTGTCTGCGCTCCGGCCGTCGTCGACGCCGTCGTCGACGCCGTCGTCATCCTCGCGAGACACAGCGTCCGCCGCCAGGAAGCGCCATTTGACGAGCCACGGCCCGCGGCCCACGGCGCAGTCCCAGCACCAGCGCTGCAGTGCCGCTGCCGCCAGGCCCAGCCGCCCGCGCCGTGTCCAACCGGAGCCCCGGGCGGCCGCCCGCGTGAGCACCGCATGCGCCCACGCGCGTACGTTGATTCTTGATGTTGACCGCGCCGTGTTGCCGCAGGCGACAGGTCAGGGCGCCTCCCTGCGGTGCCTGGCCGGAAATGAATTGGCAGCCCGGGTTCCGCGCCGGCGCTGACGGCGGCGCAGATTGAGGGAATACGAGACGCTGCATGCATCTCCATCCTCCCAATCTCTCCCTCGGCCTTGATCCGCCCTCCCCGGCATCGAGGAGCACGGTGGCCAGGCCGCTCACGGCCAGACGCAGCGACCGCCACGCCCGCGGCCTCGCGAGCTGCTATATCGAGCTCAGCATGTGCGCCAAGCGCCGTCCCGGGCTGAGGCTCGAGAGCCGTGCCATCGCACAAGACCTCGCCATCCCCATGTCTCCAAAACGTCCCGGCGTGGCGCCACGGCAATCTCGTTTGCGCCGCCAATATTGACAGCCGTCTTCCGACGAGCCGTGCGCCTGTGCTGCCCGGAGGTCTAGCTCACCCTTCGGCTCCGGCTCCATGGCAGACTGCTGCTCTGCATGTCCACGCATCATGTCCCGCGCATGCCCGAGAGCTGCAAGGTCGGTGCCATGAACTCGCCCACATACCCCATATACTTCGTATTCATCCTTCACCAGGGATTGTGCAGTGCTAGTGCAGACCGCTGCATCTCCGGCCCGTCGATCCCGTCTCCATGCATCCCGGGATCCCATGCGGCATGAACCGTGACTTGCTTGCTCGTAATTGCCAGGCTTGCGAACGAATCAAGAGCTTCCGGTCGACAAAGCACATGGGCGCCTCGGAAACTCCTCAGCATCTCGTCGCCCGGACTTGCAGCCGGCAGAGGGAACGAGGCGCACGGCCGTTACACCGAGCTTCGGCCCCCGGCAACGGCCGTGCTGTGCCTCGTCCTCGCAAGGCATGACCTCTGCCGGATTCCTCTGCACATGTCCTTGTCGGCCTGCCGCCGAGGGGCTGAATCGGTCGTCGACGTGGGCCCATCTGAAACCAGCTTGATCCGCCTCGCTTCTGGCCCGGTGCTGACGGAAACGGCATTAGCGGCCGTCTCATCGTGCCGATCCCGATCCCGGCTAAGCCCCGACGGGCAATGAGCCGGCCGCGTGTCGGTTTCACGAAGCGGTCGACCTGAGGCAGGCAGGCTGCCACCCTCTGCTTCACGGAGCACGTAGACGCAGTGCCGTTGGAGACGAACCTCCAAATGTCGTTCGGACGACGGTGACTTCGCCGGCGCTGAGCAAACAACATCAATATCTGCGAGCCGCCCATCACCACCAGACTGCACAAGCACCCCCTATCAAGGAATAAGGTGCCGCCGCGGAGTGATCGAGGATCTTGTCTGCATCTCTAATATCATGTATTGCTACGCTAGCCAGGGCCAGAACGGGCGGAGCACCATGCGTGTGGGTTGACGTGCATGATGCCGACCAGACTAGTCCCTACTCCGTACAGGCATACGAACCACCTCCGACTTCTTCGCATTGGTAAGTGGATGCACGTCTTCACGTATAGTTCTTCCGTGATTACGGAGCGCCAACGCTTCCTGGATCCCCCGATGCCCCTTTTCCATTGTCCCCTGCCCGTTTCCGCGGGCAAACCGGGTTTGCAGGCGCAGCGTTCCCTCCCCTCTCTGCTCTTCTCCCTGTGCGTTTCTTCGCAATCAGACTGTGTCTCCCAAATCTCATCAAGATTCCACTCTTTGCTTCCGCGACTGCATTACGCTCTCCCGTCCGGGTCGACTCGACGTCCTCCCGTGAAGCCTGAAGCTCGTACGCCTCTTCAGCACCGAGGCTTTCTTCGGCGTATTCTGCGTCCCGGAGCCAACATGACTCCACTGCGAGTTGTGTAGTTTTGGGGCTGTCCCAACAGCCACCAGGCTGAGGACCACCCCGGCACTTCCGACCACAGTCGCAACGACGCATGGTTCAATCTTCCGACTAAGGTTTTGATTCTTGTTTTAATAGTCGAGTGTAAGTTTCAAGGTGAAGCGATGCCGTGGCGTGTGCCGAGATCTGTTCTACCGAGACGGGAAGCCAAGGGACCGGGAGCAAAGCCGTCACGGCGGCAGAATTTATACCCAAAAGCAAGAGGACGAGCAAGCCAGCAAGAATCCAGTGAGAGACACATTCTCTGAACGTGAATCGCCACAAAGACGCCGTTCTTCCCATCCCATAGCTCGCAGCAGGAGTTCACCAGGGGTGAAGGGAGCTCGTACCGCGACGCATTAACGAACAGCCCTCGGAATGCCCGCCACGACGAAACATCGGCCTCGCTCCGGTTTACCGAGCGTGAATCAGGGACGAGGACGCCGTTCTGTAGCTTTGTGCGTGGTGTCGCCTGTTCCGTGATGGCGAACACCTGCGGATCTACTGCCGCGGCGCCCCGGCACTGCCTCGCAAAACGGCGACGTAATATCAGTCCGGTGCCCGTTTGCGCGTGAATCACGGACAAAGAGGCTGCGTCGCTCGCCTCCATGTGCCGGCGGTGTTTGTGCGGCGGGGCAACTGGCCCGGCCAGCTCGACATTGAAGGGACTCCCTTACCGATGGCCCCCCTTGGCGGCGATGCCGAGTTTCTTCTCGGTGAATATCAGCAAGCGGTAGATGCCTTTCATGCTTCTAGAAGCAGTTCACCTCAAAATAGACACACTATCCGGTTCGGATCCTTCGTGATGGTGGTGGCCATGCCCTGAAGGCAGCGGATCAGGGGGCTGGGGCCATGGCTAGACACAAAGTACGACGGTTCTCCTCACAGGCTCACTACCACGGCACATGGCATTGAACTTCTATGATTAGCAGTCGTACGAACTGCGCCTCCCAGGCAGACCCTCCCGTCAGCCCCATCCCGCAACCGCGTGCCCGGGTAACACAAGACATGGCCCACCAAAACCCTTCGCCCGCGACGTCCAAGTTTTACGCCTTGTTCTTCGCCATCCGACGCCGTCAAAGAGGTCCTGTTAACATACTAAGCGGCGAAGCATCTTTGTGACCAGACCCTAGTCAGGCAGCACCCCCCTACGGAGATGAGGCCGGCAGGTTTCTCCCCCCCCCCGGCCGAACGAGCAAGCAAGCGGCCACCGACAAAGCCGTCATATCCGGGGGACTGTGCTTCCGATGGAGACCATGGACCTTGACGGCTAATTTCATTGTTTACAGGTCTACGTCTACTCGCTCGCCTATCCACCGCTCGCCTATCCACCGCGTGTCATCTTCCGAAGCCGCTCCTCAGCCGCCCGCGCCCTCCGTTCCCGCTCGAGCTTCATCCTCATCTCAGGCGTCAGCCCGCGAGCCTCCTCTTCCCTACGCTCTTGAGGCGTCTTGGCGAGTCCGGCTGCCAGGGTGCTTCCCTTGGGCTTCTTGCCGTCTACGACCCGCGGACCCTCGGATCGCAGTCTCTCCTCCTCCGCCTTGCGTCTCTCGGACTCCTTCTTCTCGGCCTCCTGCCTATCCCGCTCGTCACGGCGCTCGGCAGCCGCCTTTGCCATCGCTGGCGGCACCTTTGCGTCCTCCCAGGACCACCTGCTCTCGCCTAGCTCCGATCGTGCTACCCGGAACGCGTCCCGTGTCGACCGGTCGCCGGCGAGCTCAAACGCCGTCTTCCCCTCTCCGTTCTTGATGAGCGGGTCGGCACCTCCTCGAGTCAGAATACCCAACACCAGCGGAGCCGAGTTCTGGGCGGCCGCGAGATGCAGTGGGCGAGGGGCGTGGTGATTCTGTTCCGGGGGCTGAAACTCAAAGTCCGGACTCAGACTGTTGCTGCCGAGATATGAGAGCAGCGCTGGCAGTTTGGAGCGCCGAATAAAGGCCTGCATCTGCGTGGTGTGCAAGAGCGCCGTCTCCTCCTCCTCTGATGGCTTGGGTTGGGCCGGCTTGGGAATCGACGTCTTGGGAATCGACGTCTTGGCTGGTGCTGCCGCCGACTCGGCCTCCTTTGCCTCCTCTTCTGGGACAATCTCATGTACTTTGAGGCGAGTCAACTCGATGAATGAACGCATCAGCTCGTTCTGGGTGGCTCGTCTAGTGCTGAAAGGAAAGCCTCGAAGACGAGCATCGTTATGCTGCAGCACCTGTCCTTCGTACGGCCCAAACAGTGTTCGTCCATTCGTGGCTCCAGTGGCGCGGATAAAGAGAAGCTCCGAGGTGTCCAGAAGCCCCTTCCAGTCCTGAAGCAAGGATCGGACGTCGTTGACCAAAGCTGTCTCGTTGTAACGACGTAGGCTGGAACCTGCCGAGTGCGCGTTGCCCTTGGAGTTGTCATTGGCCGACTGCGAGCCGCCCTGCTTCCGCCTCGTAGTGTACCGGTGAAACGTCTTGTGGGCCAGCACAGTGGCCTCTCTGTTCATAGTCGTGCCCCCTTTTGTCTGTCTGGGCGCCAGGGAGACAACCATGGCCGCGAAGTGACCGCCGCCTATCATGCACAGAAAGATGTGCGGTCCCTTGTACGCCACCTGGGGTAAGGTCTCATCCTTGGCGGGCTTCGGGGTGGATATCGGTGCGACTTGCTTCTTCCTCAGCATCTCCACGAAATCAGGGTTTCTCAGCTCGTCTCCTGTCAAGATGGCCCGATAGAGGCCAAAGTACGTCTTGTCCGGCAGAACGGGTGAGCCGAACCATAGCAAGGGCGGCTTGGCCCTACTGCCTCTTCCCGTGCTGCTCTCCTCGCTCGCTTTGTCACCACCCACATCGCTTTTCTTGTCCGCCAGCCGTGCTTGCCGTTTCAGCAGCGCTGTCAGAGTCGATTCTTGTCGTCCATCATCTTCCCCGTCCTCCGAATCGTCTGAATCAGATCCCGACAGAGACTCGTCGAGATCTCCTATGAGCTTCTCAAACTCCGACTCCGAGACGGGTTTTTGTCCACGCAGCTTCTGCTTGAGGTTGTAGTGGTGCAAGTCCGACTTGAGATGACTCCGTTGGTCTTGCAGCGTGGCAAATGTCAAGCCGCACAACGAGCAGGATTGCGAGCCAACGGGATTGTCGGTGGAGGCACCAGGGCTCTTCTCACTCGACGGCCGAGGTGTCCCTTGGTCTGCGACTACGATTGAGTCACTGTCGGCCTTGAGCGTCAGCGTCTCCAATACCTCGCCGGGGAGGTCGTAGACTGTTGTTCGTCGTCAGCTCCATGCACTGCATCGCGGGGTCGCAGCTCGACTTACCGTAGAGGGGGCGCCTCAGGAGCTCCTCGTTGTGGTTCGCCATGCCTCCTTGTTGCGCAAATCCAAGCCTGGGTTATTGTGGAAGCGCAAGACGATGCACGGCAAGGGAACGGACGTTTCGAGCTCCCGATGGATGAACTGACTATTACCCGTTATAATAGAACTATGCTGTTGAGTCAGTCGGCAAAGCCCACCATAAATCCCTATGCTTATCTTATCGCCCCGCCCACGTGGTCCTATACAGTGCCCGGCAAAAAGAATTTGGCCCCTCACTGTACGTCATCCTCAGCCTACCTACCCTATACCACATATCTCACATCCTCGGTCTATCTATCCGTATGTGTTCAAAAGAAAAATAACATGCTCGTCGAGCTGCGGTTGTTCAGAGCACAATTACGCTTCCGTAGTACTTCGCTCATATGCCCCTCCCTGAACATGAACCCGAGCACGGCATATACAGCATCCAGTCTCAGCAGTGTCCGGTGGCATCATCCTCAACAGACCAGCGGGTGCCTCGCCGCCTGCACCGTCTCGGTGCTGTGATGCGACGCCGGGAAGTCGAAATAAGGCTCATGGTCAATGCGCTCCGCACGGATGCCCGACGACGTGGTGTGCGCTCCGCGGCTTGCGAGCTTGACCCACGGCGCCTTGGTCAGATGCCCATGCGCTGAGCGGCCCTCTTGGCTGGGTGGCTCTCGCCGGGTCCGTGCCCGTACTGCTCGACCCCGTCCAAGGTCCTGTTGAGGCGGAGATGGAAGCCGATGCGACGCACGTGTGTAGAAAAGGGTTCCTGTAGGGGTCATGCGGGAGGCAGACACGCCAAGTGAGCCGCCAGCACGAGCCTTGATGGTGCATTCATCTGGACTCGTCTCAGACAAGCCTCGGCCAGCCAACATCTGCATCCAAGAAACTCGGAAACCACTTCCACAAGGGCTATAGCGCATCAAGGAGACGGCACGCAGCCACCATGTGCAGCTGCGATGCGTCTTGGGAACTCCGGACCCGTCATGATCAAGTCTTCGCTGGTCTGCGGCGAAGCGGCGGGCCAGCATTGACCATTGACCATGGTTGGAAAAACTCAACACACCGGAGATGGACCCAATGTGCCATGGAAGGGTGTGAAGGTATAATTCCCTCAATCAAAACTCAAAAACTTGACATGTTCATGCTACCGGGTGTTTGCTGTGTCAGGAAGCTCAAGTCATTTGACATGGAAACTACAACGAACCATGCTCTTCTGTTTCACCCAACATGGCATTTGGTGTCACGGCATCCAACCTATGCAGTCCAAAATACGGGTACGACTTTGTTGCGTCGACCCCCGAGCCGAGCATAAACTCGGGCCTCAAGGTCAGGGCATTTTTCAACGAGTCAAACCAACCGGTCAACCGCATCTGCTTTCTCTCGATGACCACGGCAACCCAGGCGTTCAAATCTGGCTTGAAGATTACTCAAGCGCACCGGTCGTGTGAATCCTTTCAACATACCCAAGGGCACCTCGCACGATAGCAAGCGCTTTAAAACGATCCTCGGCTCGCCCGACAGCCAGCACCAACGTGGTTACTACTACAAGAGGATTTCGGGGTCTGCTCACGAGTTGTCCCATATACACTATTGTCGCCTCGAAATTTCTCGGCAACAATGTAATAGCCGTAGCGATAAGAGATCTCTTCCGTTTCCTCCAATCCACGTTGTACGGGATTCGATTACTGATACACGGCATTTCGTTGCCACAATTTCCGGCAAGGTCTACAGCGCCATCCTGAACACTGCGGACGCTATTGTCGGCGCTGCTGCGTGGCTCTTCAACACCATCAGGTTGGGCATCGGGACCCTCCATCCGCTACGTCAACTTCCTGTTCGACTGGGATGATATTCGCCGAACCAAAGATGTGATGCATGCCATAGTCAGGCTATATTTTCAATGCAAGGTCGTCGATGGACTGAAGACGGCGAGGCGCGAATTCGACAAGGTAATTCGTGGCGGTCAAGGGGACTCAACGAATGGGCCAACAGAGCTGACTGGTCTTCCCTTGGCGCCCCGGCCGAGGAGCCAGCAATGCACGGCGCAGTGAACCTAGTAATTGGGGTAGACATCGCCGTTTCAGTTGCTATAACTCCATTTTCGCAATGCCGCTTTCGATCCACCCAGAGCCGGGGACGAGGACTCGGCCTTTGTTGGCGATACCCAGGCCTTTGTCGACGTCCTGCTCGAGGCCATATCTAAAGAGGGCGAAGTCCTTTCATGAGTCTACCAAAAACTACAGCAACTTGCTAAGATTTTGGTTCCCATGAGCTTTCCGGACGCGATTTAGCAAATGGCTTCCATCTTGACCACGGCCCCGTCTCCACTGTCGAGGGGTCGTCTTTGGTGCCCTGCTGGATGTGCTGTCCTCGCTTGCAGGTTCGGCAATCAAGCTCTTGGATGCAAAGGCACAAATCTTGGTTGTCTCTAATATTCTCCATCTCACTGGCGTTGGTCATGTTCAATCCTTGACTTGTTCATGTGGATTGCCGCAGTTGCGTATACGGTCGCCTATAGGATTGCCAATAACAGCGAGTCACCTTTTACCGACGATGTTCGGATCAAGGGAATCATTAAAGCGAGCTGGGATAGCATAACCGCCCTGCTCAAGCAGGAAACACCGCATCAAGCGCGCGGAAGCCACGCGGTCGGCGGCAGGGTCAAGTGGCATATCCTCGCGGACGAAACGCCAGACACTGAATTACATGTCATATTTGGCATGTGCCGTCGTGCCCGGTGAGAATGGGAGGACCAGATCGCCAGAGTGGAATCACTCGACATGGGCCCCGCAAAGAGCGCTGCCGACGACTGCTCTCGGGAGACGCCTAGGCACCAAAACTCAGGATTGAGATGCTTGTGTTGCTGCTTAGGATCAAAGCGCAGTCCCCGACTCCTCCTTCACAAACGTCATTCAAGCCAATCGACATGGCAATATTAACAGAGTTGTTTGGATGTGTGAAGTCCTCTCGGAAACGCAGCCCTGCAGCTTCAGCAATCCCCTTGGCCCTCCACGAGCTTCACGCCAATATCCGTTGTCGGCAAGAAACCGGAAGCGAGTGACTCGCTGCCATGACCGCAGTTAGCATCTCCTTGCTTTCCGGGGCCTCGTCGATGACAGCCGCGGCGCACGACACCCTAGAGGCACACTGTGTGAGGTTCGACACCTCGCCAACAATTGCCTAGCCTCGGGATATCGAGCTCGGTGGAGGCACCTCCAATGCCCCGATTGTCTCTGCACGGGGTTCAATGCCGGATGTGCGTCGTGGTGACAGCTGCCGACGGGTCGAGATCGTTTTTTGTGCGCTGCAATGTTGTGCAGCCACCAACCACCGGCGCACGGCCGTGGGTTGATCCGTCGCGGCAGAAGCTTCCAAGCTCCATCCACTCCAAATTGATCGCCATCGCTGCAACAAACAGCCCAGCCTGCATCCCTCCTCCTCCGGCGCAGGGCCTCCAACCGACCGCTGCAGGACCAATTCGAGTCGGGGGGTGGCGGAAGAATGACCTTGCAAACATGCAAGTATACACCGAGCTCGCGGCTCCTTCAGCCGTCTCTCACTCCCTGAGCCTACCTCTCACGTCCGCCTCGGCCAGTAACCTCGTCGTCGCAAAGGGCTCCCTGCTGCAGATCTTCACCACCAAGTCTATTTCCGCCGAATTCGACCCCCAGGCCCAGCAGGACGAGACACCCAAGGCCGAGGCGCAGTTCGACCACCGCGCCAACGACGACGATGGCCTCGAATCTTCCTTTCTCGGCGGCGAGACGATGCTCGTGCGCACCGACCGAAGCACCAACACCAAGCTCGTGCTCGTCGCAGAGATTCCGCTGGCGGGGACGGTCATTGGGCTTGCCAGGATCAAGGCCAAGAACACCGCGTCCGGGGGCGAGGCTCTGCTGCTGGCGTACAGGGCGGCCAAGTTGTGCCTGACCGAATGGGATCCCCAGAGGCATACGCTCGAGACGACCTCGATCCACTACTACGAAAAGGACGAGCTGCAGGGGGCTCCCTGGGAATCGTCGGTTGGAGAATACGTCAACTATCTCGAAGCCGATCCCGGAAGCAGATGCGCCGCCTTCAAGTTTGGCACCAGGAATCTCGCCATCCTCCCCTTCTCCCGTCCCGAGGAGGGTTTGGAGATGGATGACTGGGATGAGGACCTGGACGGACCGCGTCCCAACAAGGAGCCCACCGTCACCAATGGAGAGGCCAACAGGCAAGAAGCGGCGTATACCCCATCGTTTGTCCTGCGTCTGCCGTTGTTGGATCCCACCCTGCTCCATCCGGTGCATCTTGCCTTTTTGCACGAATACCGGGAGCCGACGTTTGGGATAGTATCTTCAAGCCAAGCTCCGTCTCCCGCCCTGGGCCTCAAGGACCATCTCTCATACAAGGTCTTTACGCTGGACCTGAAACAGAGAGCCTCGACGACGATCCTCTCCGTGACGGGGCTGCCCCGGGATCTCTTCAAGGTTGTCGCGTTGCCGGCGCCCTTGGGCGGCGCTCTGCTGGTTGGACAGAACGAGCTGATCCACATCGACCAGTCGGGGAAGCCCAACGGCGTGGCGGTCAACGACGTTGCCAAGCAGATGACTTCGTTCAGCCTGGCCGATCAGTCAGATTTGAACCTGCGGCTCGAAGGCTGCGCGGTCGAGCACCTTTCCATCGAGAACGGCGAGCTGTTGCTGATTCTCAATGACGGTCGGCTCGGCACCGTCTGCTTCCAGATTGACGGCCGCACGGTGTCTGGTATCAGCGTCAAGCTAGTGTCCCCGGAAAAGGGTGGCAGTCTGGTCAAGAGCCGAGTATCCTGCATTTCTCGATTGGGCAAGAATTCGCTCTTTCTGGGCAGCGAGACTAACGATGCCGTAGTGCTGGGGTGGTCGAGGAAACAGTGCCAAGAGAAGCGGAAGAAGTCGCGGCTCCTCGACCCGGACCTGGGGTTGGACGTGGACGACTTGGATTTGGACGACAACGAAGACGACGATTTGTACGGCAACGACACCGAGGCGGCTAAGCGGACGCAGGCTGCCAATGGAACGACCAGGTCGGGAGAGCTGACCTTCCGAGTTCAGGATACCCTGCTCAGCATCGCCCCGATACTGGACTTCACGGCCGGCAGTCCCACATTCCTCCCCGGCAGCGAAGAGGCGACGTTGGCAAAGGGTGTCTCGGCTGAACTCCAGCTTGCGTGTGCCGTTGGCCAAGGGCGCGCGGGCTCAATCGCAATCCTGAACCGGCAGATCCAGCCAAAGATCGTCGGTCGCTTCGAGTTCCCCGAGGCAAGAGGCTTCTGGACCATGTGCGTCAAGAAGCCGCTGCCAAAATCCCTGGGCGCAAGCGCCGTCGTGGGCGTAGACTACGACGCTCCTGGCCAATATGACAAGTATATGATTGTCGCCAAGGTCGACTTGGACGGGTACGAGACATCTGACGTATACGCCCTGACGGCGGCCGGGTTTGAAACGCTAAAAGAGACGGAGTTTGAGCCTGCTGCCGGCTTCACGGTGGAGGCCGGTACCATGGGGAAGCAGATGAGGATCATTCAGGTCCTCAAGTCTGAAGTCAGGTGCTACGACGGAGGCGAGTGCTTTCTGGGGATTTCTCGTCGCCTGCCGTATTGCTGACCGTTGCAGATCTTGGACTGGCACAAATCCTGCCGATGCTTGATGAGGAGACTGGCGCCGAGCCAAGAGTACTGAGCGCGAGCATAGTAGACCCGTACTTGCTACTGGTTCGTGATGACAGCAGTGTGCTTATCGCACAAATCGACATCAACAACGAGCTTGAGGAAGTGGAGAAGACTGACGGCGCCATACAGTCAACGAAGTGGGTGGCTGGTTGCCTGTACGACGACAGCCGAGGCGTCTTTCGGCCATCTATCGGCGATGAGGAGCAAGAGGTTGGAGACAAGATCATGATGTTCTTGCTCAGCTCCTCGGGGGCTCTACATGTGAGTGACGAGGACGAGCCGCGAGGTGGACCTGAAGACTAATGAGCTAGATCTATGCGCTGCCCAATCTCGCGGAACCCGTCTTTCTGGCAGAGTGCCTCACGTCCATCCCCCCGTTTCTCTCTGCAGACTACACTGCTCGCAGAGGGGCGAGTCGCGAGAGCATTGCGGAAATTCTGGTGGCAGACCTTGGCGACGCCGTCTCACAAACCACCTATCTGATCGTGTGTCTCCTCCCATGCCAGATGACTTGTACATCCAGACTGACGGATCCAGGTGCGCCACTCGTCGGATGACCTGTCCTTGTACGAGCCGGTCCGACATCAAGCAGACGAATCTGCTTCAACCCTGTCGGCAACACTACTCTTCAAAAAGTCGGCCAACGCGGTCCTGGCAAAGGGACCCGAGGACGTGTCACAGGACGAAACGGCCGAGCCCCCACGGTTCGTCCCCCTACGGCCCTGCGCCAACGTCGGCGGCCACAGCACCGTCTTCCTCCCGGGCCCATCGCCGAGCTTTATCCTCAAGAGCAGCAAAAGCGCGCCCAGGGTAATCGGGCTGCAGGGCCTGGGCGTGCGCGGCATGAGCACCTTTCACACCGAAGGCTGTGATCGAGGCTTCATCTACGCCGACTCGGAAGGGATCGCCAGGGTCACACAGCTCCCAGGAGCGACCAACTTTACGGATCTGGGCATCTCGGTCAAGAAGATTGCACTGGACAGCGAAGTCGGCAAAGTGTCGTATCACCACCCTACGGGCACGTACGTGGCGGCGTGCACAGCCATGGAACCGTTCGAGCTACCCCGTGACGACGATTACCACAAGGAGTGGGCCAAGGAGACGCTGGGCTTCCGGCCAACCATGCCCAAGGGGGTGCTCAAGCTCATCAACCCCGTGACGTGGACCGTGATTCATGCCATCGAGCTCGAGCCCTGCGAGAGCATCGAGAGCATGAGATCGCTGCACCTCGAGGTCTCGGAGGAAACCAAGGAGCGGCGGATGCTCGTCGCCGTGGGTACCGCGCTGTCCAAGGGCGAAGACTTGCCGACAAGGGGTCGCGTACAGGTGTTTGACATTGTCACGGTCATCCCCGAGCCAGGGCGGCCAGAGACGAATAAGCGGCTCAAGCTCATGGCGAAGGAGGAGATACCCAGGGGCGGCGTCACGGCACTGTCGGAGGTGGGCACACAGGGCCTCATGCTCGTGGCGCAGGGGCAGAAGTGCATGGTGCGCGGCCTCAAGGAAGACGGCTCGCTGCTCCCCGTGGCGTTTCTCGACATGAACTGCCACGTCGCCAGCGTGCGGGAGCTGCCCGGGACGGGCCTGTGCCTCATCGCCGACTCGTTCAAGGGGCTGTGGTTCGCGGGCTACACCGAGGAGCCGTACACGTTCAAGGTGCTGGGCAAGAGCAGCGGGAGCCTGCCGCTGGTGGTGGCGGATTTCCTGCCCGACGGGGAGGACTTGTCGATGGTGGCGGTGGATGGGGATGGGGATGTGCACATCCTCGAGTTCAACCCTGAGCGTGCGTCCCCCCCGTCCTCTCATGCCCTTGAAGGTTACGTCTGCTAACAAGTCACAGATCCTAAGAGTCTCCAGGGCCACCTCCTCCTCCACCGCACCACCTTTTCCGTCACGCCCAACCCGCCGACGTCGACGCTCCTCCTGCCGCGCAGCCTCCCCTCCCCATCGACCAAGGGCAAACACCAGCAGCCTTGGTCCTTTCACGGGCAACAACCGCACATGCTCCTCCTCGCCTCCCCATCCGGCCACCTCTCCGCCCTGACGCCGCTCCCGGAGTCCACCTACCGCCGCCTCCTCTCCGTCACCAACCAGCTCCTCCCCGCGCTCGTGCCCCACGGGGGGCTGCACGCCCGCGCGCACCGCCAGCCCGATGCGTATGCCAAGGTCGGCGTCGGCGTCGAGACGGCCACGAGCTCTGGCTCGGGCCGCGCCGTCG
>NRSZ01000957.1:0-21096 GCA_002901185.1 Tolypocladium capitatum
ATACGGGCGAAGTTGACATGGATGCTAGAGATCAGGATGGCCGGACACCGCTATCGTGGGCCGCCGGGAATGGACATGAGGATATCGTTAAGCTGCTACTTGATACGGGCAACGTCGACGTCGACATTAGAGATCAGTATGGCCGCATACCGCTCTCGTGGGCCGCTACGAACGGTCACGAATCCATCGTTAGGCTACTTCAGCCGCCGGAGATGGGACTCTGAACACTTGGAGAAAGCCGCGTTTTCGAGAGCTCAAGTTCCTGGCCGGTTAGGAAAGCGGGTCTCCAAGTTATACTTGGCGTACTTCGTATAATACTTCGTACTTCGTAGGCAACACGAATATAAAGCCTTAAGACTTGAGTAGCTACTTTACTACTAGACTTATACTTTGGCAGACGAAAAGACACTCGAACTTCTTACAAGAGACCAAATTTAAAACTGCAACTTACATCCTACACGGTGCGTGGGCAGGCGGCTGAAACGGAGGAACTAGAAAGTCACGTGCGTTCGCAGTGACGGGCAACATCGCAGCAAAACCATCCAATAAATCCGTCATAGAATCACCGACAGTACGGCGACACGATGGACATAAGCCCTCCAACTGCAGCTCAGGAATTGGCGAGGTGCGGCGGCAAAACAGGACTGACCAGTCCCACCGCTTGCCGTTCCTGCACTAATAGTAGCAAACCAACGGGCATCGCGTCTCGTACGCCGAACTTCGTCTCCCCTCTCGTTCCTCTCCCGCCCTCGTCCTTCTTCCGCTTCTCACCCGAGCTGCTCCCCTCGTCCGCCTCTCGAGAATGGCGCCCCCGTCGGAGCCCCACCGCCGTCATCGGTCTTCCCTCGAGGGCATCATCGATTTCTCCGCCGAGCCACCCTTGGAGCCGGCTCAGCGTGACCAAGCCAGGCTCAGATTCTACAAGATAGTGGAGCATTTCGAAGCCAGGAATGACGCCAAAAAAAGAAACGAATACAACCGCCCTTTGCTCGTCCGCCTCACTTACGAGTATGCACGCTCCAACCAATCTCAGGACAACTTCCTGCGGGCCTTCTTCTCGTCCGTGGCGCTCTCAATGGACGGTGGACAAGATGTCAACCTTGGCGATATGGACGTCGAGGCAGACCTGCACTCGGCTTTGAATGGCTTTGCAGAGTATCTCTTTGATGGCTTCTTTCTGCCTTGTTTGACTACCAGCCCTCTCTCCTCCTTGATCCCTGCCGACTTCCTTTTAGTGAAAGCTTCTACGGGAAAAACCCCCCAGCCATCCCCAGCATACCATTCTACAGTCCAAAAATTACAAGAAGGGTCGTAAAATTTTGTTGGAACGCTAGACCGAGTCTCCGCTCTTCGGGGCGCTTGTCTTATACGTGATCGTCATCGCTGCGTCATATCACGAGCATTTGATCTACGTGCAATAGCCGCCCGCAGTATGGTTGACGGCGCTAACACTCGAGATGATGATGGGGTTCTACTCAGAAACGATCCGATACCATTTGGAAAACTCGAAGTCGCCCATATCCTACCACATTCCCTGATGAAGGCTGATACGGATTCCCAATTAGTAAATCCTCCTACGAATAATACCACTCCTTGGCTAACTTTAACTAGAATACTTCGAAGCAAACTGCACTTTCAATCCTGAATATGTTTGATAGTGGCGTTGCGTATGCTTCTCCTGCAAGTCGACTCAACAGGCATGATAGATGCTACCCCGTTGGCATGGCCTGAGTCGATGACGGACGACCGCACTCCAAGACGGTAGTGATGGAGGGGCCCGTTGCGGTTGTTGTCGTTGTGAAGAAGATGACGGGCCCGGGACCCACGTGCAGGTAGGATGTGGTGACTCTGTCGCAGCCGTCGCAATCAATCTGGCTTGTCGACGTCGACGTGGTTGTCCAGACAGTCCGAGTCGGGCCCCAGGTGAATTGAGGCAACATGGTGACGACCTTCGTGCAATGCGTTGGGGCCTGCCTGCCGTCCACCTTGGCTCCGTCGTTCTCAAGGACGTCTGTGGAGTCGAAGCGCCTTTCATCGGCAGTGCCGACATCGCCTATGGGCTGCAGAGGGTTGGCCGAGGCCAAACTAGCTGCAAGGGTGATGACCCCATAATGCAGCAAAGGGGCCATGGCGGGTGTCTGTCCGTCTAGCTCTATTGCTGTCCTTGGCGCCGGCTTTGTCTCCCCTATCTGTCAACGGACGGGCGTTCTAGCTGCGAATTGGAGCTCGAGGGAGAGAAGTCTTCTCAGGGAGGGTGATTGGGAGCGAACGAGATCGCCGTCGGTGCAAACGGGTTTACTCGTTATATAATAGGTGATGGTTGCATATGTCGATGCTCGGCGACTTAACTGGAACATTGTCTCAGACGGGCCCGAGATTCAAGGCTCATATGGAACCCGTGGCGGGGTCTGCTCTACTGTACTCGTATAAATATCGGTTCCCAAGTACAAGTATCGCAAGTAGCAATGCCTCATGCAAGTTCAAACAACGTCCGCAAGACACTCGTTAGGTATGAGCAGTCCCGAGTCAAACTTCCAGTCGAGTGTTAGCCCGACGGGTCGCAACCTACGTGACGAGCTGACCCCGGCGGGATAAAGCGGTGGGACTGATCGACTTTCAAACAGCGGGTCTGGGCCTGTCTGACGTGCCGTGATTGCCGAGACAAGACGGCAGATGAGTCGTGTCCACCATTGCCGGAGAGCTTGGTAACCCCTGTGCTGACCAGCGGTTGTTGTCCAATTACAAGGCCATCCCATGCCCTCCTCCGACCCGGATAAGAAAACTAACAAAGCGGCTAGCATAAGACGAATGATGGTCTTCGATGGCGTTTTAGTTGTAGTATATCCAACGACGGCAGAGCTTAAAAGAAATTGACCACGCCACCCCTGCAGGGGGACCATGCGTAATAGAACGTTTATACTAACCTCGACCTACCAAGTACTCCGCTGAAAAGTCGGCTAAAATTCGATGAAAATGCCGCAAAATAAGGAGTTAAACAAGGCGGCTGCCGCGCCGGACCGCCGGGTCCCTAAGCTTATGCCTTTACTTCGTATATAATTCGTAAAACGGCGGCATCTTTTATTGGCATATCTAGTCATATAGATCTAGCTATTCTCAGGAGACAAACTTGCCTCCGCAACCACCGCACACGTCTCCTGCCGAATCCACGACAGCGTTGGATCCGATATACCTGTCGGCAATAGCGGGGAGCTCAGATACTTTGAGGCACCTCAAACCGCACACGGCACACAACCGTGATACTCCTGGCGCCATAATGGGAAGTCCCGTGGCCGCGCAGGTGGCTAGCCAACCGCTTCGTTAGAAGTCAGGGACACAATCGCCAAGAGGAAGTCTTACCGAATGAGTGTCCGTTTTCACACATCGACTCTTGGCTCGAAATATTCAGCCGAGATTCGCAATAGACACAACGCTGCTGCGCTATTACGTCTTTAAACAGGTCGCGGAGCGGGTTTTGGTCGATTAGAGAGTCGCCTGTCCCAGTCGGTGCGATATCTGAAACGTCCCCTTGATTTCCGTAGCAGGCTTCCCAGAGCCGCCCTTCCGTCGTGAGATTCTTTGCCACGCCTTTTTGTTTCCCAGGTGTCGTCTCCTTAGCCGCGTCGGGCCGTCCAAAGAGTATCTTGGACCGAGGCCGGCGGTAAGGGTGTTGGGTATTGTGCTTCGTCATGAGCACAGCTGTACAGCCATCCCCCGGAGAGGATGCCAGTCCCCAGAAGCGAAAGCGGTGCGGGTGCACCTGTGACATGTGCACATCGTCTTCCATGAACTCATCGTCCAGATCTTCCGAGTCGGAGTCAGACTCGAAGCCTTCCATAGCGGCCAACCTTGGCACCAGCCGAGTCGAATGCCGCCTGACATACTCAGCCCATCGCGGAATGGGTGCATCATTCTCCGACACGTTTGTCTGATACCAGTCCTGATTCGTCGCGGTAGCGGACAGCCTGACTAGGGAATATTCTGGAGCGGGTGGTTTGTTGTTGGGATCAGGGTGGTGAATGATGAGCCCTGAATCACACGTTAGTAATATAGGCAGTAAGGAACATGGACTTTTGCTCACCGGTGATCGGATTGGTTGATGCCTCGTCTTCTTCGGCATACACTGACGAACACTGCCCAGCTGAATGAGACGCCATGGGCCTGCTCGGGGTGCTGCAGAGATCGACTTGAAATGGCTTGGGGACAAACGGAGTCGCAATTATGCCACGCGCCATGTGGCCATCGCCATCAGACCAGATCTGTGAATCCGTTAGCATGCAATCCGGCTGGAGCACAATGGCGATCTACCGCGTCCTCCCACTCGATGAAAGCATCAGCATAGAGGGGTATGCAAATTGCCGTCGTGTCGGTCTTCTCCACTCGAAGTGTCGGATCTCGGCCCTTCTCCCATTCGCCGTGAATCGAAATCCTGCGAAATCCAGCGTGGTTGTTCGCGATATATGCCAGCGTTGCCGTACGAGATTCCGGCGAGACATGCCAGGGGCTCCATTTGAGAGAGAAACCGCTGCCGTTCGGAACGAAATCAGGATCCTCTGGCTCCCACCCCTGCGAGAGATGTTAGAACGGACAATAAATCAAGGTCCGTGAGCAACCAAACCTTATGGGGGCCTCTGCCATCGAATCTTGCCAGCTCGCAGATCTCCCAGGCCGACTGGTCCCCTGTCGAGCCCTCCAGCTCCGACTCTCTGGAATATAACTGGACGCTCATTATGACAATCTCCCTAGAATCGTTTGCGTAGGCTAGCAGACCTCTTCCAGGGAGTATTTCTCTGGCCCAGGAAAAAGAAACAATCCGCTCGTCCATTTCGCGGAACCCGCGTTTACAATCTCCATCTGGTATGGGTAGTAGGGCGCCTAGTCCCCAGAGAAACCTCCAGTTCCTAAACGTGCGAGTCGTCGCGCTGGACGCTATGGTTGACCCGGAACCGATGTGCTCGCCGAGCGTGACGATGCTGCCGTTGGTCACCAGCACCGTCAACACTGGCCGTAGATTCTGACCCATTCCATTCGGCGACCACTCGACTCTCACAATCTGGCCGAGAGCCGCGCCCGAGCCGGTGACGGGGCCTCTACCCACGCCGCAGAAGGCGGATACCTCCATGTTTCTGGGACCCGGCAGTTTGACGCCAGCAGCTTCGCACAGTTTGGCATTGATGGACGCATCCGGGCGAATGATGCCTGAAGCTTGAAGGGACATGGAGAACTGATGGTGCATTTGGTCTCCGTCCAGGGCATCGTCCCCAGCCCCGCCGTTTGGATAATTGGGTAAGAAGACGTGTAGGGCATCATCCAAGGCGACTGCCAATTCAGCATCGCACGACCATGCGAGAGCGTGGGGCGCCAGCGGGCGAAACCTGAAATCCAGTGTCTCCAACCGAGGGGCCTGCGAGATGAACCATGTCAGCCACATTCAGACCCCAAGATGCTGCTTTGCCCTAGGAGAAAATAGTGTGCACCTTGAAGACACAGAGGGAGGGCATCTGAGGGAGTAGGGGGGGCATTTTCTCGCGGTTTGAATAGATCAAGGTGCGAAGCTTACCTTGGATCGGTCCATATCGCACCGATGAAGTCGAGTAGAGGGATGGGGGGTTGAGGGTTGAACCGCCCATCACTCATACCACTTACTTAGGTGCGCATCATGCAAACATCTCTCGGGTTGTGTGAATCGTCACGTACGAAACTGCAGCCTCGAGTGTGAGGGACTGTGAAGTGGATGACGAAGATGACGAAAGGCAGGGGGTCAAAGAGGCGTAACGGGCCGAAAGGCAGGGAACCCTGACTAAGCCGCCCTGTAGCCATTCTGATGATGCAGTACGAAGTACGAAGTACGGCGTAGGCCTGGCTGAAAGGAGACTGCTATAAGCTGAATTGTGTTGGGGAACAGATACATACGACCATATCCACAAGACAATACGGGGTCTCGTCTGCTCCCCCAGAGTCAAGCTTGTGAGAGGCAGATTAGTAGCTGGTTCGGTGACGACCAGCGAATACCGGCTGTTGTATGTCGCTAATTTTTTGGGGCCCAAGTACTTGGTAGGTTACGTCCGGATCACCACGCTGAAACGCCGAAAGAATGGACATTAACCTGTATATCTCCTGACCCTGTGCCCGCAATGTTGTAGGGTAGGCTTCTCAGCTTTGGGCTCTGTATTGGCAGAAAATATGGCGAGCACAACCAGAGTGCCCGAACCACGCACGCGCTGCATGCTAGAACTTTTTGTCCGTCGTCTTGTTATATTTCTAGGCTGAGCGTAAGTGGCAAGAGTGCATTAGCAAAAGACTTGTAAATCCAGAGCCGCGGCAGAGCTCCTCTACGTCCAATTCGTCTCGTCCATGTAGTCAGTCGCCCGAGCCCTCGCCATGTATAATCCTTGCCGCGCCTCAGCTGTGCTGTCTTTCCGGCTGACGAGGGAGACCTGGTCCCTTGTGCGATTTTCGACCGGACTTCTGGCCTCTCCGTTCTTGGATACCGAGAAGCCGGTTTTGACCATGGTTGATGCTAGGTCCTCGAAGCACGGCGTCCTTCTCTGCAGGCGTTGTCCAAACGCCGCAACTGTACCGCTTGTCTTGGTCAAGTTTGCAGATCCGGCATTCCATCACCATGTGTAGTCTGCGGCATGCTCTATCCCTCCGCTCTATCCCTCCACCAATGACCCCAAGCCCCAGAGAAGCGCGCAACTCGCCAGCGCAGTGGCGCCAACAACCTTCTTCGTCCACCAGTTATCGTCGGCAAGAGCGGTGGCACCTTGGATCTTCTTGCCTGGTCCCGTCGGGATGCTCGCTGGCACAGAGCTGACGTTCTTGCCGGATGCGCCATCCTCGGCCCCCTTCTCCCGCAACAGAGCAATCTTCTTGCTCAACTCCAGGAGCTCCTCCTCCAGAGCCGAGTCCTTGGCTCGGTCCACCTCGACGTTCTGGACGTTGCCGAAGAAGTCCGTAATGAGGCGGCTTCGCGCAGCGTCAGCTCCGCCGGGGAAGAGATCGTAACGGACACCGGCGTGGGAGTGTATCTTTTCATAATCGTAGCTGTCGAACAAATCGCCAACCGTCTTCCTGCTGTTCAGATCTTGGACCTGGTTCTCCAGGAACTCCAGGTTGTAGTACGTGTAGCGGTCGATGACGGCGACGCCGACGTCGTTGTCGGCGTGGTGCGAGTAGGAAGACTGGTCGAGCTCGGACGACCCGGTCGCGATGATGTTGGGCGAGTATAGCCGGCTGTACATGGTGTTCGCCTGGCAGGTATCGATCATGAACAGGATCTCGTGGTACCTTGATGGCACAGGTCAGCTACTGGGAGCGTCGCCGCGCGAGGGTTTGCTTGTCCATTCCATACCTCTTCTTCTCCCACATTTGCTCGAATGCATCGGCAAGATCGTACGCGCCAATCTCCTCGGCGTCCTGGAACTTGAGGAACTCGTTGCCGCCGTGGCCAGTCATGTACACCAGGATGTTGCTTCGATCGTCGGTCAAGAGGCGCTTGCTCCGCGGCATCTCGGCGCCAACGCGATCCGTCAGCAGCCGGATGAAGTTCTCGACGGTGACCTCGTAGCCGCGATAGTCGACCTCGATGTTGTCGCCGTACAGGTCCACGGCGCGGTCCGAGTTGCTGTAGACGGTGCCGGGGAAGGCGTTGCGCGGGTTGCAGGCCATGTCGTCGGGCAGCATCAGGATGATTTGCGAATCGGGGATGCCCAGGCGCTTGACGGTGCGGTACATGGAGAGGACGTTGGCGAGATGGCGGTAGTTGAACCAGAATCGCGAGGTGCACACCAGGACGGCCCAGTTGCTCGTGTGCTCGGAGACGACGCAGGAGGCGCACATGGCCAGGGCCACGACGACCGGCAGCTGCATGTCGAACAGCTTCATCTCGGGATTGGCTTTGTTGGTTGGGGGGAGCCCCGAGAAATGCTGCGTCGGGTCACGGCTCAAGTGCCATGAGGGCCACGATGCTTCGCGCGCCGCGTCGTCGCTGAGGCGAGGTTGACAGGAGTAGGTAGGTACGGAGTACTTGGCGCGAGCAGGCGTAAGCTTACAAATGTGGGGTGAGCCGTTGAGTTTCAGCGGACCATTCCAACCCCTGAACTACTCGTAGAGCCTACGAAGTACTGGTAGAGCGTCGAGGGGCTCTGGCTGCCAACTTCAGCGGCTGAAGCCCCAACGTCACGCCAGTATTGCAGCACACCTCGCTCGCAAACATCTGCATCAGAGACCCTCCAAAAGGGAAAGCTCGCTGTATTATAGCCACAACAGGTCCTTGCTTTTTCGCTAGCTAAAGGGTATCTAATCATCCATCACAGCCGTGCCGGCCTTTGTTCGCCACAGCTCAAACCACCACAACCTCCATGCGACGCTCAAAACATCAAGGCACTCAAAGGTCGGGCTGGCTCTCAGTCAGCGTCAACGATCTCATCGTTCATTACAAACTCAAGAAACGACGAGCCTGGGTGTGATTCGCCGCAGCAGGGGCAAATACCCTCGTCGTCCGTGTCCCAGTCTGGATCCGTAATCTCGTATCCACTAAACCGAGAAAATTGGAGCCACGACCGTTCGCCGACATCGCGAGACGTGGGCACCCGCTTCCAGATAACCGTCTCCTCGTCTCGGGTCGACGGAGGGTGGCCCTCCTCCGTGGGCGCGGGGGGCAGGGCGCCCAACCTAGGGTGATAGCCGCTGAAATGGGCCAAGTGATCATCCATGTCTTCTTCGGCAGTGTCTCCGTAATCCGAGTCGGAGCTGTTCCCTTTCCAGGCTCGGATGACGCGGGCGCACCACTTCTTCCCGGACAGAGGCTGCAGGTATCTTGCGTGGGCGATGAACGAGGCAGGTCCATCGAGGTAGAGGCCTTCGTCCTTGAGCATGCCGCTCAGCTCGGCCGACGCCTTCATGCCCGCGTCATCAAAGGGCATGCCTGTCACTTGCAGCTCGTTCAGCGTGCAGCCGAGTTCGTGGCTCGCGATGTCATGCAGTTCGGACCCCGAGAACGGCAGGAGCGTGTCGGAGAAGTTGACCAGATCCAGGCGCAAGCACGACAGCGACGGGAGAAGTCTCGGTCTGGGGTTCTTCTTGTCTCGGTACGTCGGGTCGTAAGGCGCGCGAAGGGCCGCCAGGAAGTCGACAATCTGAGTCCACGTGTAGCATCGGAAGCCCCCACGCACAAGAGGCGTCTCCTTTGGTCTCAGCTGGACCTTGAGCAGCTGGTCCTTCTTCAGGTCCGCGTGGTAGCACCGTTCCAGCTTGTGCCTGCGGCGCTGATCGTCGTAGTATCGGGCGACGATGCGAAGGGTGGCGTGCGTCATCTTGTGACGGAAATTGGGGCTCAGCTCGGCGAAATGACGCAGCGCGTGAGGAGTGGTGAAGACGAAGTCGTTGCATTCCCACAGATAGCGCGTGCCCTCAACATGGAGCGCCTTGCAGGTCGCGAGAAAGTGGATGGCGATCTGGTTGCCTCGCGCCTTCTCCTGGTCCGACAGATGCTCGGGTGTGGTTGGGCACAGCGGGTCGATGATGGGATGGGCGCTCTTCAATGCGAATTTGAGAATGCGCAAGATGACCTCGGTCGGCAGGTAGGGACGTCCCAGTTCATGCGCAGCCCGAGTCGACCGCGTCTTGCGCATCGTTGGGTCTCTCTGCTTGATGTGCGCCTGGGCCACAGGCGACCAGGAGATTCCATTCTCGCGCAGGATCCTCTTGAGCCTCATGTTCTCCTCGGCCAGGGCCTGATTGGTGCGGCGGAGGGGGTGCTGGTAGGTGATCCTCGCCTGGTCCTCCTTGTCCCGGCACTCCCAGGGGAAGACGGCCTACGCACGGCATGTCAGCACGCATAATCTCTCGACGCCGATGAGCCCGGGGGAGCCAGGGCCGAAAAGCTCACCGTTCCGGACGCCATCTCGCCGGCTGTCCAACGACCAGTGTCAGAGGTGGCCGTTCCCAAGATCAGTGTCCCGAAGAAGTCGACAACTGAGGTGCCCAGACTGAGGTCACCAGACTTGACGTCGAGCGGCTGCAGGGGTGGCGATGCAGGTGAGCGCCAAACTCAAATTAAGGCTGGCTGAGGCGTTGAGGCGTTGAGACGTCGTCGACGGATACTCGGTAGATGAGAAAATGTCTCAAGCCTGACGGATCGACGCCGTTCAGGCAGACTTGGGCGGATGGCAATTAAATCGGGGAGGGAAACAAAAGTGGTGCATAGAGATTCGGAGACGGCAGGAAAAGTCGCTCAGGAAGGGCCTTCTTGTGTCACATGGACTCTCTGCAGCCGGTACGTCAGATGTGGTAGCTGTCGTACATGCTTCGCAATCGGCTGGTTCCGTTGCACGGCGAGTGCGGAGGCCGAGAAGCGGCTGGCGGCGGTTCGGAGCAGGCGTCAGTTGGGGCAGTGTGCAGCGGGCGACGCACACGCCGAGGTGGCAGACGAACGAGAAGCCTCGGTCGACGGAAGAGACGCAGAGAGATTGGGGCCGTTGCGGAGGATGGGAGGTGGAAGAGGTCTGCATCTGCGGCCGGTTGAGAGCAGGCCGCTGCCGAGGGAGGGCCTCAGGGTTGGCGCTCCTGCTCTGGATGATTCACTGCGGAGCCCGCCACTTTCAGGTCTGACGCGCGGGGCCAGGCTCGCCTTCCCTCTATGATGCGGTGAGGCGTCGCCGCGTCATGTGACCCGGCAGCCGGCGGCTCCGAGGATGACGCCAGCAGGACACTGAGAAATCAATGTTGACGACCTTCACACGCATTGAGCGTCCGTTTATGCATCCGCGTAGCTTGCGTGTCGAAACGGCTCGTGCGTGCACTGCCGAGGTCCTGGAAGAGCACGGAGGAGGCACCACTAGGGTAGCGATGGAAGCACCTGATGTCACGTATGATACGGCGCGGGAAGACCAGCTGTGTCGTGATGATCGGTGCAGCGAGTGCTTGGCAACGCCCACGACTTCAACCTGCGTCGATGCCGTTTCTTCCCGCATACCGCCGGTACCATTGTCGCGATCCCTGCCAGGTGACCGGAGTATGTGGCGACGAGGTACGTGGAACATGACGGTTGACGTCATGATGAGCTTGAGATCGCAGCACCGTCTCCTCGTGTCATGTTGATGGGAGTGGATTCCGGAGAGATGGAGTATGTATCGGGCAGATATAAAAGCAACTGTACGAAGCCGTGGCCGTATCCATTGTGGCATTACACACTTCACGGCGAATGCCAAGAGACGATACCCAACTTGCCGCTCTTCTACACTTACACGGTTCCTCCCGGCAGCATGTCCTTCTCTAACACATCCGTCGGGGACAAGCCCACCGACCCCTACAAGAAGGCCAACGAGGACGATCCCAAGCTGGAGACCAAGGTCCATGACTTGATCGAGTTCATGACGGCTTGCAGGTTGGGCATGATGACGACCCACGAGGCAGCCACCAGCAACCTGGTTTCTCGCTGCATGGCTCTGGCCGCAACCGTACGGTTTTCCTCTGCAGTTGTTTATCCATAGACTTGGCGTCTCACATCAATCTGACACTCTGCACAACAAACAGGAGGCTGGCGGAATCGATCTTCTCTTCCACACCAACACCGAGTCCGGCAAGACCAACGACGTGTCCAACGACCCCAACATCAACATCTCGTTTGTCAACGTCTCGGGCGAGTGGGCTTCGATATCCGGAACGGCGACCATAGAAACGGCCCGGGATTTGATCAAAGCGCACTACAACCCGCTGCTCAAGGCCTGGCTGGGTGACCTCGGCGACGGGAAGCACGATGGCTCCGAGAACGACCCTCGAATTGGCATGATTCGCGTCAAGATGAACTCGGCGACGTATTCGCCTGTAGCCAAGAACGTCTTAAGCCGCACGGCCGAAGTTGTGCGGGGAGCCATCACGGGCCAGCCCGCTCAGGTCGACAGGCTGAGAGAGATATCGCCGTCGGATGTCAAGGAGTGGCGGGATGCCCACACCATCACATGAGCGCCAAGGATGACAGCAAAGCGCCTTGTGCAGCACCGTGCCGAGGCAGGAGATGTTACACCAGGGCTCGAGGCCGATGGACGGATTAAGCAGATATTGTAGCATCTGGCACCGACAGGATTACCTGGCCACGTCATGATACTGGAACTCGTGTTCATTGCTGGCCATACATCGACTTCCAGAGCCTGTCCCACTTGTCCTTGTCCACGGCAAACTGCCGCACGTATTCGTGCTCCAGCTCGTGTGTTCTGCTTCCGAGCAACACCAAACTGTGGAGCGGGGGGCCAAGCTCCTCGTCGGTAGAGCAGAGCTCCTCCAGCGTTCCGGCGACGAACTTCTCGGTCTTGCCTCCCACCCGAGCGGCGCCGATGGCCAGACTGTCGCGCGTGTACACGCCCTCCTTCTTCTCCTCTTCGATCTCCAGCATTTGCTGTGCGCACTGGCCGACGGTCATGAATCGCGGCGGTTCGTAGACCAACCGTCCCCTGGCCATGTTCTCCTCGCTCTGCTCCTTGACCTTGATGTCAACCAACACAAGGGTGTGCAGGCCGATGGAGCGGTTCTCCCTTATCCGGTCGTAGAAGGACGCGGGCCTCCACGAGTCTGTGAAGAAGACCATGGACACGGTTTGCCCAAAGTTGTACAGCTGCAAGCCGCAGGCGCCGATCCCCGACAAGATGGAGGCATTAGGCACCGTTCGGACGGGGATCGAAAGCTCTCTGGCTCTAAGAACGAGGTCGGTGTGCGTCGTTGCGCTTGAAGATGGTGAGTCCCGGGCAAGCAAGGTCCCTGCGGGGAGGATGAGGCAGGATGCTTACCCGAACGGATCGCCAACAACGCAAAATGCTACGTCCTCGTTTTGAGCGTTGCGCAGAATCTCGTCGCTATTCGACTCGACCATCTCGCGGTCGGCAATCGTTATCGACCGCCCATAGTAGCCTTCCTGCTACAATCAGCCAGGCATCTCAGATGTATCCGCGACCCGACTGACCAGGACAGATTGGTCGACGAGCAGGATGCTGGTGTATGCCTCCAGGTAAACCCTCGACGCCGTCTTTACAACCTGCAATCCCTTGACGGTAATGTCGGTCTCGTCAGAGAGACCAAGGCCGACGAGATACAGCATCTCGACTTGATGTCGTCTGCGCAGGGTGCTTGGCAGATAAAAAATCGAGGGTCACGGCCGAGCGCCCCGCGGCGGGGCATTTCTTAGAATGGCTCAGCCAAGCATGCCATCCAAATCCAACCCTGCTTGTTCCAAGCTCTCGCATTCCACCCTCAGCAAACCCAGCGGCAGCACCACAGCTTCGCCCGCAATGGCGGACTCAAAGAAAGGGGGCGCCTACGGCACTCCTGCGGGCGACACCGACTTCCGGAAGAACTGGGATCTCGACGCATACGCGGCCAAGGGCAAGGAGCGCGAAGCAAAGGAAAAGGAGGAGGCGAAGGCGCGATACGAGGCGAAGCTGGCGGGCAAGAAATACTACAAGCCCATGACGGGCGACGAGACGTACACGTCGGCGCGGCGAAATGTCCTCGACCTCAGCGCGCAGGTCGGCAAGACGCAGCTCGTGCCGGCCGGGGCCGGCGTCGGGAAGCGAGGGCGGAGCGCCGGCTTCTACTGCGAGGCTTGCGACTTGACGTTCAAAGACAACCTGCAGTTCGTCGAGCATCTCAACACGATGCAGCACCTGGTCAATACCGGGCAGACGGCCGAGGTCAAGCGGGCGACGGCCGAGGAGGTGCACGAGCGCATCGCGTACTTCATCCGTCGGACGAGCGACCTCGAAAAGGAAAAGGCCACGAGCCTGCCGGAGCGGCTGCGGCTGAGGGAAGAGGAGCGGGAGCAGGAGGCGGACGAGAAGAGGCAGAAGAGGAGGGCCGAGGCAGACAAGCGACGGCTGCGGAAGGAGGAGGAGGCACGGGTCAAGCTGGAATACGGGGAAGACGTGCGGGTCGAGGGCGAGCACGACGAGGACGACATGATGGCCCAGATGGGGTTTACGGGCTTCGGCACCTCGAAGAAGGCATGAGCAGAGGCAGCGGGTGCCGAGGTGAGCATCCATCGATACCCCGTCACGGACTGGCGATGTAGAGTACTGTTTCTGCGGCATCTCGGGGCAACGCGTGTGCTGTTCAAGTCTCGGCAGGCCCTGCTCGCAGCCACGAGAGATGCGTCTCACGACGTGCTTGCCGCCGGCACCGCCATGGGCGTGCACCGCCATGGGCACGGAGGCGCAGCTGCGCATCACGCATCACAATGGCGTGAACGAGGGCATGGAGATGGAGGCGGCAGCTGCCACAGCCCCTCTGCGGGGCCGGCCACCCTCCAACGCCCTTGACCTCCGTCATCCCTCGCCCCCCACCATGATGTCGCGACCTCTCCCTGTCCATGAGCCGTCTCGGGACCGACGCGGCAGTTGAATATCAACCATACCACCAGACACACATCCTGCGGCCCGGCAGCCCCCCCGCGCATCGGCCACCGACATGTCTGCCACGTCCGCGGCCGGATCGCTGCTGAAGCGGCAGCTCAAGGAGATGCAGAAGGGCAAGGACCTGCCCGGCATCTCGTGCGGCCTCGTCAACGACGACAACATCTTTGAGTGGGAGGTGATGCTCATGATCAACGACGACTGCAAATACTACGGCGGTGCGTCCCCCTTGCCGGGCCTCTCCGCCCTGCCCGCTGGTGACCACCGAGCTGACGCCGCAGCAGGAGGCAACTTCCGCGCGCGCATGGTGTTCCCGCCCAACTACCCGCACATGCCGCCCTCGCTCGCCTTCCAGCACCCGATCCCCTTCCACCCCAACATCTACGAAAACGGCAGCCTGTGCATCTCGATCCTGCACCCCCCCGAGGAGGACGAGTACGGCTACGAGGCCGCCTCGGAGCGCTGGACCCCCGTCCAGACGCCCGAGACGATCCTGCTCAGCACCATCAGCCTGTTCCACAGCCCCAACGACGAGAGCCCGGCCAACGTCGAGGCCGCCCGCATGCTGCGCGAGGAGCGCGAGGGCAAGCACAGGGACTTTAGGAAGCGGTGCCGCCAGTGCGTCCGGGAGAGCCTCGGCGAGGACTAGAGGGGCGGGGGATGCCGAAATCGTCCAGGGTGCGGCGAGGGTGAGATGCTACGGCGAGGGCGAGATGCTGCGGCGAGGGCGAGATGCTACGGCGAGGGCGAGATGCTACGGCGAGGTCGAGATCTACGGCGAGGTCGAGATGCCACGGCGAAAGGGGCGTTGCGTTGGGATTTAGGAGGAAAATGGCATTCAGCGGCGTCGACGAGGCACGTGTTTACTTGCATGAGCAGCGAAATACACAGCATGGTACGGCTGGAACCACGGGGCGAAGCTGTGCGAGGCTTGTGTCGGGGGCTGGTCATGGACCAAGGATATTCCGTTTTGTGCATTGCGACTCACACCGACGTCTACTCGTCGTCAGCTACCTCTATCAACCCGGCCATGACCCGATCCCACTCCTCGTCCCAACGGAGAGCGCCTTCGCTCACAGCTCCCCGCTTGAGGCGCGCCAGTTCCTGTTGGCCCTCGACGGCGAAAAGCCGCCGTAGTATCTCTGTCAGCTGTGCCGAGGTCTCGAAGCCGCGGCCGTTCTCGCCCTCCTTGACGAGCTCCCCGAAGCTTTCAAACGCCGAGTAGGCGGCAACGGGGAGGCCGGCGCCGAACATGTCGACGACCTTCATGGGAAGATCGACGCCCGAGCTAGACTTGTGCAGGGAGACGCCGAGATCGGCAGAGGCAAGCAGCGAGGCGTAGTCGCGGTTGGAGAGCCAGGCGGTCATGATGCGGATTCCCGGGAGTCGGCCGCCGTCCTGGAGCTCCTTGATCCGCTGCGAGTACCGTTTCTTTTCCGGACCCTTGCCGGTGATGATGGCGAGGATTGGCGACGGAGGCTCAGATGCCGCGTCAGCCTCGAGATTGGCGTAGGCGACCAAAGCTTCCAGCAGTATGCCAAAGTCCTCGTCTGGGGTCCAGGACGTGCTGCTCACGATGAGGCGGACCGTGCCGTCGATGATGTCCCGGGCCTGGCTCTTGGTCTCGGGCAGCCTGGAGAGGAAAGCTTGCCGCTCCTCGACCGACTTGATGGGCTGGAAAATCTCGGCTGGCCGGTCGTGCAAGGTGTAAACCGGGTTCTTCAAGTTGAACCGGGCCCCCCGAAGCTCTCGCGCCATGGCGTCCGTGACGGCGAGGTTGGCATTTCCCAGGAAGCGACCGAGTCCCATCTCGTACCAGCGGTAGAACGGGACAAGGGGCCACATCAGAGTCTTCTGAGCCAGGATGGAGTGTCCGTAGTTGTGCCAGTCGACGATGACCTTGCTCCCGCGGACCAACGAGACGAGGAGGGCGACGTGGAATGTCGGAATCGACGGCGGGTTCTATGGCTACTTAGAGGGGGGGCCGCGGGTTCACGACGCTCGATGAGACTCACTTGAATGATGATCCATCGGGCCGGCGGCGTCGCATACATGAGCGTGTAGAACAGCGTCCAGAACTGCTGGATGACCTTGCAGGGGATGTTGATGAAGAACGGCAGCGTGCCCCAGGAAATCCACTCGGGCTGCGGCGCGAGGGCATACATGCTGACGCGAGGATTCCCGATGAGATCTGGGTGTCTGGCCGTCTCTGACGGGAGCCCGAGTTAGCCCAACCCCGTGCTCGATGGACTTGGTTTCCACGACGAACCCTTGTAGCCCACAATGTCAACCCTTCGTCCGTGCTTGGCCACGCTGATGGCATGGTACTGCATCCGGGGGCTCCTCCCGACGTCCCCCAGCACCAGTATCTGGATGTGCTCGTCTCCAGGCTTCGCGGCCGGGCGATGCCGGGCGGGAATCAGCCGGGCGAGGCGCTCGCCCAGCCAGGCGAGCGCTCGGAGGCCGCAGCTGAGCCCGACGACGAAGAGGATGCCGGCGAGCACGGACAGGAGGAACGGCGCCATCATGCTGGGCCAACCGAGTCGGGGGCTGGAGGATCGAGGGTGAGCTGTCTGGGTCCGAGTCCGGCACTCCCCAAGAGCCCAACTGGCCAGCTGGCAACACGGCAGGTTTCCGACGTCGATTCACGCTCACGAAGAGTAGAGGCACGCGGGAAGTGAAACCAGACGCGGGTCCCCGTCACGAGGCAGTCGCCTCGCTATATGGTGTTGGCCGGCGCTTCGGGCATTGCAACCTGGGACGAGGTGTTTGGATGGAGCCGCGAGCGCCAAGGAGACATGAGGCTTGCTGGGCTGATGATCCCAAGTGTTTTGCCACGGGAGCTCCCTGCAAGGTATCACGAGCTAGCGCTGTAGGTACGGCGCGCTAGTGCGCCTTGGCGCTGTGGGAGTGCTGTTAGGTTGCTTCAATGCGGTGCATCGGATATCGGAGGCTCCAGCATCAGCTCTCCAGATATTGTTCCGTTTGTTAATTCCTGCAGCTGGCTAGAGCTTCGTCCTTTGTTGCCATCCTGGCTAGATACATTGCAGCATCCGCACGGCCCTATTCCCTCGCCATCAGGAATAGCCTCATCGCATCGCCAGACATGCCGCCTGGACCTAGACCATGCGCAGCTGCATCGGGAACCGTGTATCACCGTAGTGGTCAATGATGTCGCTCTTCTTCACGGCGCATCGCAGGTCGTGCCATTGCGACGCGTCCATCCCGAGCCTCTCGCACGCCGCCCTCTTCTCGGGAGTCCACCATCGAGGCAGCAGTCCGCGGCGCGTCGCAGCGCGGTCCAAGAAGCGGGCGAAGCCGCGTCGTCCGTCGGGGGCACCTGCATAGATGCTGTCGTGCTGGGGCGAGCCCTCGAAGCTGTAAGCGTCCTCGGCGCGCAGGCGGCAGGCGTCGATGAGCAGCCGATACACGTCGTTCTCGGAGCGGCCGTGCAGCCAAGTATCGTCATCGAGGCGGGAAAAGGGCTTGGAGATGCCGCCGTCCAATCCCTTGGGCGGGGAGAGGGCAGAGGCTGCCGAAGAGCTTCGTGCGGCGGATGGTGGTTCTGCTGAGCCGTCGGGCTTGCCGCACGCCTGCTTGTGCGACGGCCAGTCGGCCTTCTGGCAGTCTCGAGAGCAGTACAAACGTGGTAGAGCACCTGGCGCATCGTTTCAGGGCAACCTCGGGGGTACCCTTGCCGCAGGTTCCGCAGCACGGATCCATTTTGGCTCGTTTTCGAGTCGATGGATGGTTTGAGGCCACCGTGATTTCACGCCACGGAGAGGGGGAGGAGGTTGCAATGCCGATTGGCTTATCGCGGCGCTGGTGTGGGGAGGAGAAGCAGTAATGAGACGCCCGGGCTCGACCACAAAGGTGCACCGCTCGCTCGCCGGAAACGAACCGCGCACGTCGCGTTGGACGCTTGCGCTCTCATCCCATGTCTCTCCTCCAAGCCCGATGCTGCCGGCTGTTGCTCTGGTCCTGAGCCTCTTGAATCGTGCCATCCGCAGCCTCGTCGGCGAAGGGCCTGCCGCTGCCTCGTTTGTTGCTCCCACCGCCGTGCCCCCCATCCGCGGGTCTCCCCTATCCACCACCACAGGCAGGGTCCAGCACCACCGACGGGCCGCGACGAGGCGACGCCCGAGCGAGGCAACACCCGAGCGACGCATCGCCGGAATCCCTGCCTCGCGGCGCATGACGTTGCTGCCTCGGCGACTTGACCGCTCCGGCAGCGCGACCCGCGGCGACGAACGGCCGATCCGCTTCCGGCGAGGGACGAGCTGGTAACATGGCCTCGCCGTACGCCCTACCGTCCTCTGCGCTCCCGCACGCGCACCAGCAGCACATTCACTCGCATTCCCAGTCGTCGCTGAATTCCTGGCGCGCCTCCATGTCGCGCGACTCGCTGCCGGCGCACCTCGACGACGAGCCCCGCGACCACCACCATGAACGTGGACGCTCGCACTCGCGCCACCACTCGCACAACCCGACGGGCTCGCAGGCTTCCAACACGGGTGCCGCGCTGCTGAGGGACGAGGCGCTGCCGGCTGCGACGACGCCGTACTCGCCGCCGGAGCACGACCACGGCCATCACGACCACGGGCACGGGCACGACCACGACCACCATCATGGTCACGTCCATGCCCACGCCCACGCCCACGCCCACGCCCACGCGCATTGCCATCACGACGATGACCAAAAAGCCGCGCGATCCCTGTTTACGAGGACGTTGCTCACGTACACGGCCCGTTTCCCCATCCTCCACGCGATCCTGGTGGAGAAGGACTCGAGACGAATCTTTTATTTCATGACGTGAGTTCTGACGTCTCGGTGTCTCGTGCCCAAGGGGAATCCGCTGACCGGACGACGGTCCAGGCTCAACTTTTGCTTCATGGCCGTGCAGGCCTTTTACGGCTACGTCACCGATTCGCTTGGGCTGCTGAGCGACAGCATACACATGTTCTTCGACTGCGTCGCCCTGATGGTGGGACTCCTGGCCGCAGTGCTGAGCAAGTTGCCCCCGAGCCAAAAGTTTCCGTACGGCTTTGGCAAAATCGAGACGCTGAGCGGCTTTGCCAACGGCATTCTCTTGATGTGAGTCTACCGGAGAAGCGGGCGTATCGTGAGGCTGACCGGATGCAGGCTGCTGAGCGTCGAAATCGCATTCGAAGCATTCGAGCGGCTGTGGGAGGGCACGCACACGAAGCGGTTGGGCGAGCTCTTGATTGTGAGCAGCCTCGGCCTGGCCGTCAACTTGGTGGGCATGATGGCGTTTGGTCACCACCACCACCACGGACACGATCACGGCCATTCGCACGGGCACTCTCACTCGCACGACCACGACCACGCTCATTCTCACCACGGCCACGGCCACGGCCACGGCCACTCGCACGACAACGAAAACATGCGCGGCATCTACCTGCACGTCTTGGCCGACACGCTCGGCAGCGTCTCGGTCATCGTGTCGACGGTGCTGACGAGCTTCTGGGGGTGGTCGGGCTGGGACCCGCTGGCGTCGTGCCTGATTGCGGTGCTCATCTTCCTGTCGTCGCAGCCGCTCGTCGTCTCCGCGGCCAAGCGACTCCTGCTCAGCGTGCCCGAGGACACCGAGTACAACCTGCGCAACACGCTGGGCGGCATCCTGCAGCAGCGAGGCGTCGTCGGCTACACGGCCCCCAAGCTTTGGCCCGACGACCGCACCGGGAGCCGAGGGGGCAGCGACCTGGTGGGCGTCGTTCACATCACGGTGGCCCGGGGAGCGTCCATGGACGAGGCGAGGGACCGGGTACGCGAATACCTGCTCGGCGCCGGCATCGACGTGGTGGTCCAGGCCGAGCGCGAAGGCGACTACGGGTGCTGGTGCACGCGAGGAAGGGGACCGCCCGCTGCGCCGGCGCCGAAGCCGTTTTAACGAGGCGCGAGTCCTCTGGGCCGGGGCGTGCCGTCGTCTCGGACGCAGGGCTCACCCGGCATAGCGCGCCGACGCGGTTCGGAGCGAGCCGTCTCCACGCTGTACCATCCATGGAGCGATGAAGCGCTGTACATTCTTCACCATCCCTCTGTTTTGTACCGTCGGAACATAGTTCATGGGGGGGTGCCTGAGCATATACGGGGCCGGACGCGTTGGGAGTGTTGGCGTAGTCGGGGCGTGATTTACAAGTCTGCTTGTTCCCATGGCTGCATCGCCATCGTCAGGGATGCGGCCGGCGTCGTCGGCCGGTTGACATGTGATTGCCCAGGGATTCCGGGGGGTGGTTGCAAAGCCGAGCGAAGCAGTCGGCCGCCTCGTGCCGGTGGAATGTTGCGTCGGGCGCGGCGACGCTGCACCGCGACGACGTCCAATTAACAAGCAAGCCGCCCGTCCATGCATCCGGGGGGGCCGACGAGGCCGAGGCACCGGCTATTATTACCGTACCCGTAGGCGTCTGCGCCGGCGGGACGTATGATATAGCGCCGCGTTGCGACAGACCCGGGGACAGCGCTGCTGTTGACGCGGCGAGGCGCAGCAGGTCGCGGCGCTCCCCTCGCCCCGAGCGGCTGCGCGCACGTCACCTGACCCACGAACCTCGACCGCGCCGCGCCTTTCTGCATCTTCTCCCGCCCGCGTCTGCCTCGCCCTCGCCCTCGCCCGAGCGCTTCCCTCGGCAGCCACAGCACGCGCCCGCCCACGATGCCCTCCTCCGGCCCCCCCGCCAGC
>NRSZ01000960.1:2310-39585 GCA_002901185.1 Tolypocladium capitatum
AGTTCGTTGCTAACACGAGTCGATGACGTGTAGCACACATCGTGAGTGGACGAGGACTCGGCAGTCGTCGTGATGAGGAGCTGGGAGCAATGACTGACCGACTCACGCGGCATGCTAGTCCTCGAGTTTGGCAGGATCATCAAGGGCGCCGTCGAGAAGCAGGGCATGCTGGGGTGGCAGTTCAACACCGTCGGCGTGTCTGATGCCATCACCATGGGCGGCGACGGTCAGCGCTCTCGTCTCGTACCCGTCTTTCAAGCAAGATGCTCTTGGGCCTGACACGGAGAACAGGCATGCGCTTCTCGCTGCAGACGCGCGAGCTCATCGCCGACTCCATCGAGTCCGTCACCTCGGCGCAGCACCACGACGCCAACATCTCCATCCCCGGCTGCGACAAGAACATGCCCGGCGTCGTCATGGCCGCCGCGCGCCACAACCGCCCCTTCATCATGGTCTACGGCGGCACCATCCGCAAGGGTCACTCGGCCCTGCTCGAGCGCCACGTCAACGTCAGCACCTGCTACGAGGCCGCCGGCGCCTTCGCCTACGGCAAGCTGCGGGCCAAGACCGACGCCGGGGCGCCCGGCCGCGAGAGCGCCGACGTCATGGAGGACATCGAGCGGCACTCGTGTCCCGGCGCGGGCGCCTGCGGCGGCATGTACACGGCCAACACCATGGCGACGGCCATCGAGGCCATGGGGCTCACGCTGCCCGGGTCGTCGTCGTATCCCGCGCTGTCGCCCGAGAAGGCGCGCGAGTGCGAGCGCGTCGGCGAGGTCATCAAGACGACCATGGAGCGCGACATCCGCCCGCGCGACCTGCTCACGCGCGCGGCCTTTGAGAACGCCCTCGTGCTGACCATGATCCTCGGCGGCTCGACCAACGGCGTGCTGCACTTCCTCGCCATGGCCAACACGGCCGGCGTGCCCCTGACGCTCGACGACGTCGCCCGCGCCAGCGACCGCACGCCCTTCCTCGCCGACCTGGCCCCCAGCGGCAAGTACCTCATGGAGGACCTGTACGAGGTCGGCGGCACGCCGTCGGTGCTCAAGATGCTCATCGCCAAGGGGCTCGTCGACGGCTCCATCCCCACCGTCACCGGCAAGACGCTCGCCGAGAACGTGGCCGACTGGCCCAGCCTCGACCCGGGCCAGCAGATCATCCGCCCGCTCGAGGACCCCATCAAGGCGAGCGGCCACATCCGCATCCTGCGCGGCAACATCGCCCCCGGCGGCGCCGTGGCCAAGATCACGGGCAAGGAGGGCCTGTCCTTCACGGGCAGGGCGCGCGTCTTCGACCGTGAGCGCGACCTCAACGAGGCGCTGGCGCGGGGCGATATCCGGCGCGAGGACGGCAACCTGGTGCTCGTCGTGCGGTACGAGGGCCCCAAGGGCGGTCCCGGCATGCCGGAGCAGCTCCGCGCTTCGGCGGCCATCATGGGTGCCGGCCTGACGAATGTCGCGCTCGTAACCGACGGGCGCTACAGCGGCGCCTCGCACGGCTTCATCGTCGGCCACGTTGTCCCCGAGGCGGCCGCCGGGGGCCCCGTGGCCCTGGTGCGCGACGGCGACGAGGTGACCATTGACGCCGTCTTGAACCGCATCGACGCCGCCGTGTCGGAGGCCGAGATGGAGCGCCGCAGGGCCGAGTGGAAGGCGCCCGAGCCGAGGGTCAAGAGAGGCGTGCTGGCCAAGTATGCCAGGCTGGTGGGCGATGCAAGCCACGGGGCTGTGACGGATGGATGGTGAGGAGAGCTGTGTCTGTCTGCAATGTTGGGACGAATGATGCAGCATGAGCGTCTGCTCTGCAATGAATCAACACCCGGGCCACCACCATGAACATGACTTGTATTAACGGCAAACGTACTGATGCACATCGAAACAAAGAGAACAAAGGGTATCGTAGCCTCCATCGCTGCCACTCCCCCAGTGCTGCTCGCCCTCGATACGTATACACAGGCCCCTGCTCCAGGGATACACCATCACTGCATGCCTGCCTGCCTCGCGTTGCTCTCAATCTCCGTGCTGTAGACGAATCAACATCATTCAGCAACCCTATTACGGCATTTGTCAATCTGTACCGTTTGGCGGTTTACAGACCCGGGCATGGTTCAGTCCCCAAGCGGCATGCCGTCCAGCTCGTCGAGCAGGCGCCGCCAGTTGTCTGCCAGCATCTCGGCGTACTTGACCCGCTCGCCCGCCCAGTCCTGGTTCCATCTACTGACGTGGTACTGGGTGGCCTGGAACGTAATCAGCTCGTCTCGGAGGCATTCCTTGACGAAGATGGATCGGTTGTGCTGCTGGACGATTGATTCCTTGTCCTGTTGTCCAGTCAGTTAGCATCATCCTTCCACCTGAATGGTCTGGGATTCGTAGTGCAGCTTGCCTTGATAATAGCCTCGGCAACCTTCTCAATCTCTCCAGGCTTAACCATACCCTCCGGCTTGGATCGCAAGTTCGCCAGCTTGGTCTCGTTTGTCTGTATCCTCTTCTCCAGGTAAGGAATGGTGTCCCTGTCAAGCCTCTCTCGCCGGTCAAACATCTCCCGCACGCTGACTAGCGCGTCTCGTTGACGCTTGAGGTCCTCCAAAACACCTTCGTCCCAGCCACGGCTCTCATCCTCCATGAGGGTCTGGCACGTCCGCAGGTGCCTGCCCATGGCCACGAGCCCGTCGTTGAGAAGTGGAACCTCGTTGGTATCGGTGGCATAGGTGTCGGTCGATGCTTCGGTGAGGGAGCTGAGCGACATGGCGATGCGCGCGTGGTCAGCGGCCACGCCTTCGGTTCGCTTCACAAGGCGGTCCATGATGTTGCACACGTTGATGTAGAGCTCGGCAGAACGGCGAACGCCCGAGCGCGTGCGAGCGAAGAGCTCCTCGAGCGTCGGAGACAAGGAATCCTCCAGGTCAGGGGGTAGCGATCTGTCGGCGAACTCGTCTTGGACGGAGATGGTCGCCTGCTTCCGCCAAACGGCCAGTTCCTGATCTTCACGTCAGCATGCATACGACGCCTTCCGAGACAAGCTACCCCGTACCGTGGGAACCGTCAAGAACATCACCACGAGCTGCTCTTGGTTCAAAATTGGATGCCTGACGAGGGCATTCAAGAATCTAGCCAGGCCCCGCCGCCGCTTCTCGATGAAAGCCCCATCGTTGGACAGGTGGTTCCCGTTCACGGCAACTCGCTTGGGCGGCAAGAGAGGGAGGACCCGGAAGGGATACCGCTTCTGCAAGCAGTCCAGCAGCCAGACGAAGTCGCTGTACCGACGAATAACCTTGCTCCCTCGGCGTTGACTGGCGACTTCGTAGTTGTGGTGCTGGAACATGAACACGCCTTCCTTCCCCGGCATCAACGTGACGACGATGTTCTCCTCCAGGCTGCTTCCCGTGCGACCAATGACGTTCCTAATCGTGGACGTGGGAGGATCGTTGCCGGGTGCTCGGTCGGGGCCGCCATCTCCGCCGAAAGGGTTCGCGGCGGCATTCTGCGAGCTGGCGTTGAAGCCGGGTGCTGCGGAAGCGTTGTTTGCCTCGAAGTAGCCCCATCCGCTCGGCCCCGACGCAGAGCTGCTGGCGGGCCTACCTGCATTCGACGAGCTCGGCGTCCCTGCTGTCGCGGCATACTGGCCCACCGCGTGCTCTGCAACTGTAGGCGTCTGGGTCTCGCTGTATCCATTCTGGCCGCTCGTGGCCTCGTGGCCGCCGCTGCCGTTGGTCTTGGCGTGGTCATGACCCCTGTGAACCTCGGGGGAGTTCCAAGGGTCATCCTCGGGGTCGTCCATGGCCGGCCGGAGGACCTTGGGCTGTGCCTCCATATGCGTCTGCGGCGGCTTCGCAACGAGCTCGGCGACGGGCGACGGCGCGGGCTCGGCGGTGAGGCCGGGGAGCTTGGGCTGAGGGAGGTCTGGGTCAAGGTGAAGGGTATGGTTAGCTGCGTTTGCCCCCACCAACGTGACAGGGTCAATTGCTTGCGATAACGAGGTGCCAGGTGAACAGCCAATCAATGGGCCAATGCCCACGCTGGGGGAGATGGGAAGTGGGCGGCAGGTGAGGTGAATCAGTGACGGCGCGATGCATGGCAGAAGCGCGCAGGCGAAGGCGCATCCGTGAACTTACTTGTCCGTCTTTCGTCCACGCCGTCGAGGCTGATGATGTCGCCCTCTTGCGCCAGTCCGATCAAGGCCAGCAGTACATTGAACTCGCCACGGCCGAGCGACACGTCGGAGCCTTGGCCCGGTGCGACCAGGGACATGACGCGTGCCTGAGCGTCGGCTCCCAGGCGCGCATTGGCCAACAGCTTCGCGATGCCGCCGGATGTAATTCGCCCGGAACTCCCGTCCTCGCGTACCACGGCGTCGAACGTCTCCATGTAGCTATCGGGCACGTCCGACGCCGGCAGCAGGTTGCGGATCATCTCGGCGCGGCTCTGTTGCTTGCGCGGCGTAGGCATGTCCCAGGGCGAGGACTCGCCGCCGCCGCCGTTTCCATCGTCGAAGAGGCCATTGGATGAAACCGTCTGCGAAGCCGGCTCGTCGAACAGCCCACCGCCGCCTCGAGCTTTGTTCTGGCGGCGCGGAGTCGAAACCATGGCCGGTTCGTTTTCTTTGTCGGTAGGGGACGTGCCGAAGAGCGACATGATGGGCCCGCCGGTCTCTCGGCTGGAGTAAGCTCTCCTATATACGGATATGCCTGTATGGATGCTCGGGTGGCTGGGTGCACGATCCAAGGGAGAGCCCGTCGCGGCCTGGAGCGGACCTGTCGCAGCTCGTGGTTGATTGCGGAGGAGAGTCGTCGAGGACTCGTAATGACTGGCGCGGGACAACAAGGGTCAGGCAGCTCGAGGGGCGCTAAGCAGAGCTCCAGACCAGCAGCCTGCGGGACGAAGAGTAGATCGGCAGGGAGCTAGACTGACAAGAACAAATGCACAAGCTACGGCTATGCGAGATGGGATGCAAGAAATGCAGACGATCAGCGTAGCGGATGCGATTGGTGAAGTCATCCCCAGGGCCGGGGTGGAGAAGTTGGCTGGCTACCCGTAAGCAGCGCAGGGAGGCGCCAACTGCGGCGGCACCATGTGCGAGCCTTGCCGCTGGTGCCATGCTATGCTAGCGAGCCGCGGCTGATAAAGCCCTCGAGGTAGAAGACTCGTCGACGTCGAGTTAGTGTCATTATATCGCTTTGCTTGGTATTCTCTCGGTTCCATATTACGCTGATCTTGCCATTCAGACAGAGGCGCTCATATTGCAATCAAGGCGGGGCATAGTATCGCGACGGGAGGATGCATCCGCTGCTGCAATCACAGCTGTCCCTGCGGTGCAGTACGGACGCTGATGCCTCGACCTAGCGACCGCGGTAGCAATTGTACAGTTGTATTCACATATCTCGACATTCGAGTGCGGTCGTGGTAATGCACAAGCCCTCGGCGGCTCTCTTCCTCACCACAGCGTCTCCTCCGCCTTCTTCTTCTCCGCCCTGGCCGCGCTCTTAATCTTGCGCTCCCCAGGAACCCTAAAGTACAAGCTCGGCGACTCGCCCGGCGCGAGCTGGTGGCTCAGATACCCCCTGTGTGCAGGGTCTCGGTAGTACTCGATGTCCGCTCGGCTCGTCGGGTCCGGCAGCCTGTACCGGAACGGCGCTTTCCTGGCCTCCGCCAGCACCGACTCGACGTGCTCCTTGCCCACGGGGAGCGGCTTGTCCGTGTTGACCGACTCGCCCGTCAGCAGCCGACTGATGGCCAGCCTGGTGTAGTATCTCGTCACCACCTTTCCGCCCGCGGCCTCGATGGCTGCGATCGCGCCTGCCGACGCCCTCGAAGCCATGACGTCGATGGGCTGTTTCAGGCACTCGGAGCCTCGGGAGAGGATCTTGACGCCGTCCTTGACGCTCCCAACCAGCTTGCTCTCGATCAGTTCCTTGGGCGTAATCTGCTTCGCCGGGTCGAGCCGTCCTTGGTTGATCCATTCCTGGATCTTGTCGAGGTTCACTTCAGACATCTTCGCTGCCCGGCTGATTTCCAGTTAGCGAACCTATTCCTGGTCGTTCCCATCTCGGTGGCTTGTTACTGATTCGTGAATCCCATGCTGCCATGCTTGACAATCAACGGCGTCTGTCCACCCTGGAACCACGGGTTTACTTTTCCGTGCTGCTTCTGGCCCTTGTGGCCACGGCCGGACGTCTTTCCATGGCCGGACGAAGGACCTCGGCCGACGCGCTTCTTCTTGTGGATCGCCCCTTGGTTGTTAGCGAGGCTGCCCAGGATCGAGGCTTGTCGAGTTTGCTGGAGCGTCAGGCCAGCGAGGCACGCTGTCAGCGAGCCAAGGGACGTGCCTGTGGCGCCCTTGCAGCACAATGATGTGCTGGTCGGTAGTAATCGAGGAGGCATGGCGACGCAATTCACGTTGTCGCAATGGGTTGCTGGCTCCTGAATTTTTTAGGTGAGCTTTTGGACGAGAGATGGCACAAAATTCTGCCTCAGGCCGCCAGGCGCTGTACCAGCGACTGGAGACCTCGAGGTCCACCAGAGCCGCTTCATAACGTCTCAACGACAGTGCCAAAAGCGAGGAGAAGAGAATATAAACCATGCTTCCATTAGGCGCAGCGATTTTTTTTAATCGATATACCCATCCACAAGATACGCCTTGGTTATTGATCATGTGTTGAACGATTATCGTCAACTCAGACACTTAGACCACGCCGTGACCAACGGCCCAGGTGGTTGAAGCCTGCAAATCACGTACAGTAATTAAGCCTGTTCGCTAATCCAAAATGTACAGGGCACCGCATCCCACGTCTGACGAATAAAAACACCCTGTTCTCGCTTCTGTAGAAACAAATGCAGCTCCCACATCTATCAGTGACACAGGGCAGACCCAGCCGTCGCTTGCCGGTAATAACCCTGATGAATATAACATGTCTCGCGGGGTTCATCCCTATCCTAGATGAGGTGCGCCTCAAGGCCGAGCCATCCATGACTGAGACTCCCCGCGTATAAAGCAAAACGCCTTTCCCCTTGCCGTCCAGTGACGTCGCTGCGTATAGATCTGTGTGCGTTCCTATGTCGTCTGCTCACGAACCGATGGTGCCATTCGCTCCGCCGGCTCTCCATGCTCATCGTGTTGCCGGCGACCGAGGCAGTGCCTGTGGTCTCTGGGCGTCCTTATAATTCCTTGGACGATGGCATGGCGCCGCATTGCGAATGTCTCCGTTTCTGACATGGGTCGGCTCAGCTTATGGGCTCGCCCAGCCGCCCGCAACATCCACCCACTCGGGCAGACAGGACCCTTCCTTGCCTTCGACGTCGACAATGTCAGTGTCGCATCTGCAGCGACAGCCGACGCCGTTCTCCTTGGGCTCGTCCCAGCTCTCCCAATACTGATCCTCTTCGATGCGTTTCTTCTCGTCGAGGGTCGTCTTCTCCAAGTATGGCTTACGCGGCAGCTGTCGTGCCGGAGCATTCGCAGGGCAGTGTTGGATGGTAGTGTGCCTGTAGCCAAAGTCTCGGAAGTAGTGGACATCGCGGGTATCCAGGAGGGCACCGGCAGCAAGAGAGTGGATGGGTGCATCGCCCCACTACATAATGTCAGTTCAGAGCACATGCGATGGCGTTGATCCCACCAAGACTCACTCGTTCCATCCAGAAACCGCCACTGCGGTCCATCATCTCAAAAAAGTCGTTGTACTCCTTGCTGCGGAACCAGCTGAGGCGTGCGATTTCAAAGTTGGACCAGAAATGACACATGTTGTACTTCTCGCCCTCCATGGCCTCGGGGTCGATGTCGGGTAGAGCGTTGTTGCCAGGGTCGTTTTGCACAATCTCCTCGGGAAGATTTGGGTCCTTGTGCTCTTCCTTGGCAGGCTCTTGGGGCTCAACGAACATTTCCCACAGACCCTGGGATGTGATATTGTTAAGTCGCTTATACGCCGAGGCATACCGGAAGATGTTGGGGACAGTCTCGCGAAGCTCTTTGACAGCAATAGTAAATCCGTACGTCTTGTTCTGCTCGATCATTTTGAGGAACGGGTCGCTACGGAGCTTGTCAGTAACCGGCCGATGGGTATGATGGGGTACGTATCCAACTTACTAGGTGATGTCGCAGAAGTAGGAGATCTCTGGCTCCACACGCCAGTACCAGTCGTACTTGAGCAAGAGCTCGTGCTTGTAAAAGAACCTGTCGTCAAGTCAGCCAATGCCATGGTTCTTGCGGTGCAACGACAACCGCTTACCCAGAGTAGAAGCGGCACATGGCGTGATAACTTTCCAGTCCACCGTACATGACGGCAGCATCACCCTGCTTGGCAATGCCCTCCTTCGCGACCTTGTGGTCGATCCAGTCGGGATAACCCCACATGTCAGGCCCAACCTTGCCGAATTCCACGTTTGCGGACGTATAATTGCGAACAGTGTCTTTGAAGTGATCGTCGAAGTCGCCATCGTTTAAGAAGACATAGGGGTAGTGGTACCAGCGGTTGAAGTGACGCTCGACGGACTTGATTGACTGGATGACTCCGTCCAGCTCTTTGTTTCTGGCAAGGACGACGAAGGCAGCATTGGCTCGCGGTTGGCTGGTGTCAGGCTCGAGGCAGCCGGTCACGAAGACCTTGTCGTGCTTCTCGCTAATCTTCCTATACACAGAGCTGCGTTAGCGACCGCGCATGGGGCGGTGAGGAGCGTATCACCACGAACCGAATGGCCGGCGGCGCGCCGGCGGGCATCAATATCCTGCCGGGGGAGCTTGGATGCCTGACGAACAGGACCAAGATAAGAATAACGACAAGCAGTGGAAAGATGATGACCACCCCGAGGGGCACGGATACGGTGGAATTTCCACGTAGCCGCAACGGTCTGCGAAAGAAGGTCAATCGAGAGGCGAAACCCTTTCGCTTCGGTGACCCTCGCTTCTCGTTGTCAAGAGTCGGTAGCCGCAGCGGCTGGGTCGAAGGGACCAGCCTGGAAGCCCGCCTAAAGAGATCCATGGCGAAGACACCCCGCCTCGGTGGCAGGAGTGGCAAGACCTCAGAAGTCGAAAGCGAGCGGTGCAAGAGGTGCTGTCAATCCGCGGGAGGGGTTGGGCGAGATCGAGGCGAGATTATTAGAGTCAGGGGCAAAGGATATTAAAAAAGGCTAGAGCCAGCAGAATCGATGCGCGCGGAATTCCAAGAGCCCAGCACGGCTGGCGTGTCCCGTCCCTCTATCGTCTCGGATGCAAAGAGAAGCAGAAATGGCCTCGAAGCGGACGGCGAGCCGTGGATGAACGAGCGGCAGGGACAGCGAATCCCCAGCAGAGGTAGGATTGAGATTCGCCTTCGGTCCAACGCGTTGCAGCGGCCAGCAATCAGGCCACGGTCGAACGGAGGCGGGCCGCGATGCCACGAAGCCGTCAATGGCACGCCAGAGTCGCGAAACCAGATCGTGGGGGCTCGTCGTGATGGCAAGGAGAGGTTGAAGACGAGGCAAGCCGGGCAGTTCCCAAAACCCAACGTATGGGACGGGGGGAAGAGAATCTGTCGCTGGTCCAAGCCAAGAGCGGCCACTGAAAGGCAATGGAGGCGGATCCACGCGGATCCACGCGGCGGCGACCAATCAAGACATGTCAAGGCCAAGGTGATTGTGCTATTTCCAGCACGATAAGCACCAGTTCTCCGCGGCGGCCGCGGCGGATCATTTAGCTTCCTTGGCTCCGGGCTCCGGCCCTGCCGCCATGAGTGACTGCGAGAAGAGCACATGGCGACGGCTGCATTTGGACGCGATTGATTCACCATCCCGTTGCTCGCACAGATGGAGAATTCATAACGATACGCACGCGCCTGGCCACAGATGGTATATTCGCGTCGCCATGTCTCAAAAAGTCACCTCCAAGAACCTGTCGTACAGCTCCTCCCTCCCGCCATTCCTCGCCGCCCTTCGCGCCCAGGCGTCGGCAGCCTCGGGCCCTGATCCTCTTGCAGCGGCTCAGCGACGCTCCGCCAAGAAGCGCTCGAGCAGCGAGGAGACAGAGGATGCTCCCCTAGTCGTGGACGAGCACGGCAACACGGTGGCCGTGGACGTCGACAAGGACGGCGCCGTCAGGCAAACGACCGCCAAGACGGAGGATGAGGCCGGGTCTCAAGACGCCAATTCCGAAGACAAGCCCGAGAAAAAGGAAGCGGAAGCTAAGTCTGCAATCGGTGGGCGGAAGCGCAAGGTCGGCAGAGTGATTGGCGACGCCGCCGACGATGCCGTGCACGAGGACGCGCCGCATTCGGACAAGAAGGACAGAAAGAAACCAGAAACGCCAGCTGATAAAAAGGCCAAGAAGAAGGCAAAGAAGATCAAGCTCAGCTTCGACGAGGACGAAGGCTGAGACCTGGGTTTACTTTCCGCGTTTTAATCCACCTGGGCGGATGCCACATTGTGCGATCGTGGGCAGCTTAGGCGCCACGGCGTAATGGCCCAACAGTGACGCTCGATGGTATGCACAGCTAGCCTGTAGCCACTCTCGAGGTGGTCGATCACATCCAAGATGCGCCGCTAGGAGCCAACATGGCCCGTTGGCAGCAGCTTGACGCAAACGCCACCGCAGCTTCAGCGTCCATCAGGATGGCCGTGATAGGACGACAAAGCGATAGCACAAAGTCGCTGCAGGCAACGACGCAAACAAGCGAGGCACCGAGGTTTTTCACAACCTGTAAATCGACAAAGGCAACAATCACCGTAATCTACACAACCCTGCCCCTCTCGGTTGAATATTTCGCCTCTCCGTCTATGACTACAGCTTCTCGTCGCGTAATTAAAAACCCCTTCCCCAACCACACGTGTTTTGTCGCATTTATCGGTAGCGGTACTCGGGCTTGACGAAGTCGGCAAAGGTCTTGGGCTCCGGGATGTCCTGGGCGTGATGGTGGTGGTGATCATCCTGGGGACCGACGTAGTCCATCTTGTAGACGCTGCCGCACTCGGGGCATCGCTCGATGGGACGCTCGCGGGTAATCTGAAGTGAACCGATATATTAGCTTCGAATATCTAGCTGCACGGATGAACACCCGTCAACTTACGCCAAGCCAGTGAACGACATGAGAATCAGCAGGGTAGCCAGTGCAACCAGCGAACTGCTCATCACCGGCGGAACGGACCAAAATGGGGTCCTCCATGGTTCCCTTGCGGCTGGCGTCCAGCGGGCGCATGTCGAAGATGTCGACACCCTCCATCTTGCCCAGGATTTCCAAACGCTCCAGACCGGTAGCCTGCTCCAGGTCGGTTGGAACAGTGCCGGGAGAGGCACCCGGGCCAAACAGATCTTCGTCAGACTTGACCTCTGCACGATTGATACAATGTTAGTTGCTGTCCTCTCTTCCCGCTTCGACCGAGGTTACGAGGTCGGTAATCGGAACAGGCGCGACGCACGGGTGAAGGTCTTGTACGATCCAATCTTCTTCTCGGCGGTACCGGCCAGAGCAGCGGCCTGCTCGCTGGGAGTGGTTGGGCCGCGCTTGGCAGCTTCGCCTGAAGAACGAGTTAGCCGACAAATTGCACGAGCAAGGCCGGGTGGCATCGCATACGGCGGACGAAGGAGGTCGCGAAGCTGCGAGTGACGGCGGGAGCGACGGCGGCGCGGCGGGCCGCAGCGATGACGGAGCGTTGCAAATACATGATGTCGTCGCAGGCAATTAGGAAGGGTTGGCGAGGCGTGAGACGTTGCCGTCGAGGGATTTGTGATGATGGATGAGCAGATCCAGTCTGGCAGGGGGAATTGGCCAATCATGGTGGAGTCGATGTCATCACGTGATGTGGAATCGCTACAACTATGCCCAGCACCAGCTCCGACCTGGTGACGAACCACTCCTACACTTTGCCTTTGGCTACGTTGCTAATGCCTGACTTGTAAATGATCATTTTGTGGGAGCATTGTGCAGCCCGAGACCTCCTCCGAGCGTTTGGCGTTGTGAAAAGTGCATGGATTGAGTACGGTGGGCGGACATATTATTTTCTAATCCTTGACTATGGCCTGGTGGATGTGTGATTGGAATGCTTGCAAGCTACCCGCCGTCCAAGAAGTAGGCGTTTGCCTCCATCCATCCAACAGCTGGTGATGACGGCCCCGGGTTTGGTTGGAAGGCAGCAGCAGTTGTCTACGTGGGCGGGAGACAAAAGGCTTGCAAAGGCTGAAGGTCGAAACGTCCAGCAATATAGGCCATTAGGGGACATGCCGACTCTTGGAAGTGAAAAGACAGATCAAGTTTACTCTGTAAAAAGCTAGTTTTGCCCACCCAATCGGCGGGACGGAGGGGAAAATGCGCACTTGGCTCGGGCGCTCCAGCCAAGCGAGCCGGGTGCCTCTAGGTGAGGCATCTCGAAACCGTGCCTCGGACGCTCGTGCTATTATTAGTCACGCCGCGTCATTACTTCAGGGGCGATAAGGAACGATATCTATACACTTTAACCTAAAGGCAAGAGACGAGCGTAGAAGAACATCGACCTTATAAAGGTCGTACTATGTAATATCGTATCCTAGGTATCCCGATATATACGTTAGTTCCTCTAGTATATCTATAAGGCGCTCGCAGGCCCGGTGGGAGATATGATATTCAAGGGTTTAGTGTGGCGTCCTGACTACTACGTAAAAGTGGAATCGCGTAGGTCTCACCCTCTCTTCATATGTAACTCGCTAGGCAGAAGCTTGCGAGGACGGACTCTAGCTAACGATGGCCGCAGCCATGGGACCAAATAGTTAGGCCAAAGATGAGTTTCTATTGGATAGGAATGAATATTGGTTAGAATGCGCCATTTATTAGGGGATAACTGGAGTAGAGGGGCAGGAGAGGGGGTTGGGGCAAGGTTTCGCGATCGAAGGCTCTAGGAGAGTTATTTGGATACCTGACTGTCCAGTATCTCATTCTCCCTCTCTCTCTCGCTCACCACTCATCTCCACATTGGCCATCCGCTAGATAAGCCAGACGTGGATAGAATTCGCAATAAGCATTACGTTTAGCCCGCACAGCGATACGATAGAGACAAGTGACTCTAAACTAGAAAATAGCCTCTAGAGCCTATTCTTTTATCACCCTCCCTATATCTACCGAACTAAGAAATCACTTTGCCATGCAACGCGCAAAGGTGTAGATAGTCTTTAGTTTTCCGCTACGCTTGCAATATACCCTACACTTAAAGATCACAAGACTCTGAACCCCTAGTTGCCGTCCTATGACACGACGACCATATGCCTGGCGTCCTCCGTCCCCACAGTATCAATATGCTTGTCGGTGTGTTCTCAAACACTCGAACTCCCGCGGAGCGGTTCGAGGTCGGGATAAGATCTAGCTTAACCTCAATAATATCTCCACGCCCCAAGTTAAGAAAAAAACGCCTCGGTACACGAAAAGTACTCCGTAATCGAGGTAGTCTCACCCCACGCCATGAAGCTCGACGTACCAACGGACATTTGGCCGAACTTCCACGTAGAGCTGCTGCGGAGGGCAGCAACAGATCCCTTCCCTCCCAAGCGGTCAGGGACGAGCAACCCCCGCCACTCATCCCCTAAACGGAGGACCAAGAGACAGAATACGAGGTCGAGAGGATCCTCCGAGCCGAACGGCGCCGAAGAGGCAGAGGCTGGCGGAAGATGCTGCTAGTAAAGTGGCGAGGACACGAGAAACCCCGTGATCAGATGGAAATGACCCAGGCCCTGACCAATTTCGAGTCCCTCTACCCCACTGAAGTAGAAGGGGCCCGTCAAGGCCCTCCGACGAATGGAGGGGGTAATGTTACGGGGCTGTGCCCGCATGTGTGACTGCCGATGGCTGCCGGCTTGACGTGGCGTCGTCAGACTCCCAGTGGTCTTGGACATGCACCTCGCGAGCCTCCGGCTTCGCAACATAGCCCGAGCACGCGGTGCACACAAGGTTCATCGCATCGGACCCTATTAGTCATAGATGGGGTTTTTACTTCAGCAGCCAAAGTTCCCGGCATCCACCAAAGCATAAAAGAAGACTTGAGTAGCCGCGTACAAATAAATGATGCGCAAACTCTATTCTGCAGAACCTATATATGGACTCAAGGAGGGCCTGCTCTGGCGTCTGCTCTCTCAATTCAATCCACAATCTCCCTCCTGCACGCTCAGGGAGGAATGGAACTTGACTCTGCTCGACTCGAACTAGCATTGGACGTCCGACCCAGTATCCCATCCGACGACTCGCCAGCCGGGTCCTTGAAGAACCTCCGGGGGCCAGGGCCTTGACGAATTCTCCATTGTCCTGTTCGGAGACCCAAGCCACCGCGCCAACACCACCTACGTACGACAAGGGCACCAGCATCAAGAGCAGCGTACGTTCTCACTCACTCACTCAAACGTGCGACTACGGACACTGACTGGCAACGCAAATCTTCCAGCGCAGCAACGCCTTCGTCGAGGTCTGCACCAAGTACTCCGACCGCCTCGTCTCATGCTGCGACACGGGTGACGTCTCAATTCAATTCAAAATCTCGGCTTCTGCCCCACAGTGCAGTGAGAATGCAAGTTTATCAGCCAGTATCCTTACACTCCAACGCCCACTAACATTCAATCTCTCAGACATGAGAGGCTTACTTCTATTTTTTAAAAAGTGGATCAAACAAAAAAAACGAACAAAAACAAACGAACCAAAAAACACAAGAAAAGAAGTCATGAAGCTGGAGGAATCGCAAAAGCAGCGCTCGCAGCAAGACCCCGGGCACGTGGATGAGCCTCCGCCGCCATACGACCCCGACAAGGACCAATCCCTCGCCCAAGACTCAGACTCAGACTCATACGCAGATTTGGACTTGGACTCGGATGCGAAATCAAATAAACCCCTCCCCGATTGGCAAACTGGGCGATACGATATGGGAATCGTATTCCTTCAAAAACTCAACATCCAAGATTTGAGGGATGTGGACTGGGAAGCCCAACTACACGTTCACGCTAAGGATGTGCTACGTCTAATGAAGGAGGGCTTCTATTGGACTGAGGCCAATGTACGAAAACAGGAGGGATATTTCATCCTCGAACAAAAAAACCTCCCGGCTTTTGCCAGAGCATGTGAGTGGACCTGCAGTCGCATCTACCATCTTACAGACATGGCAAAGGATGGAAACCCGCAGTGGATCGCAGATCTTCGGGTTTACGCTCGCAAGCGCTCTGTGCTTTCAGCATTCAGAGTGCGCCATCTCTCCGTCGACAAAATACATCAAGCTTTTGCTTTTAATCGGAAGGGGCAGGTGATATACGAATTTAGCAAAAGCAGTCCGGAACAAAACGTCAACGCGATTTATAACGATAGGCCGTTGGAGGGGTGGTGGCCATGGCCGAAGAAGAGTCAGGGTTTAGAGAAGTAGTGTCAACCATAGCGGACCGCTCGTCGGTCATTACATGAATTACAATGAGGATTACTATTTGCAAGGCTACATTTCTCTATTTTTTGCCCAATCCCGTGCCGCCCAGGCCGCCGCACTAAATTAAAGTGTGCAAGCCTGGCACGCCATGTCCTGTTCCCACATCTAGCTCAGCAGCTCTTTGATGTCCTCGATGCGCTGCAACTTCTTCTCTTCGTCACTCATCATTCCTAGCGAGGTTGCACTGCAATATGTGTTAGCAATATCGCCTCGGGTATACTGCTGCGCCAAGGGCGACACTCACATAAACATCTTCCTCTCCTGGATCCTGAGCATCCTCTCCTCGACGCTCTCCTTCACGATAAACCTCTTGACCTGCACCTCTTCCTCCTGGCCCAGTCTATGCACCCGGTCAATCGCCTGCGCCTCTACGGCAAAGCTCCACCACGGGTCCATCATGAACACTCTACCGGCGCTCGTCAGGTTCAGGCCAACGCCACCCGCGCGCAGGCTGATTAGGAGAACCATGAACCCCTTCTTCTCTGTGAACTGATCCAAGACTGCGGCTCGTGCTCGCTGGGCCATGGTTCCATCCAAGCGGAGGAACGTGATGTTGGCCCGCGACAGCGCTGGCTCGATGAGGGATAGGAATGACGTAAACTGCGAGAAAATGACCGACTTCATCTTCGGATGCTCTCGCCGCAAAGTTCGTAGATGGGAAACCAGCGCCGCCACCTTGGCTGAGGAGTGGTTTGCCCCCAGACGCTGGAGGCTGATGCGAGGCTTGGCAAATGCATCCGGCTCATCGTCGTGCCGCACTACCTCGAACAGATCCCGCCGGTTAAGCGGTTCACGGCAGTTGAAGCATCTGGGCACGATGCCGCGATCACCCTCGTGCCTCATAAAGTCGAGCAGGCACTTCTTGCAAGCCGAATGCCAGCATCCGGTGACGGTCTGGTCATTCATTGGCTCCTCGAAACAGAGGGGACACTCCTTTTCGGTCTCGCTGCGAATCTCGTCGAGCGCGTGCGCGCCAAATGCATTGTTGTCCTTGGCGGCTTCGTCAGTCGCGGCTGTGAACTGCATGATGAGAGACTCGAGGTCCATATCATCGGCTAACCCTGCTGCGGCGTCCGCGGCGGCTCCAGCGTCCTCTTCGTCCGCAACAACGTCCCGGTTGCGGACAAGAATCGGGTGGCAGCAGGATTGACGGAGCCGCAAAATCTGAGCAAAGATGGTTGTGAACGCTTTCATGACTGTACCGGCTTCGACATTCTTGGAAAAGGTTCTCTTCGCCCGGGTAAAGATGTAGTCGTAGACGTCTCGCTCCGTCCTTGACAATTCCACATGGACAATCTCAACTTGCTTCGGTGGAAGCGGGACAAGGGGCTGCCCATCCGGCGTCTTCATATCCTTGGTCCGCCGCATTACCAGGGGTTCCAAGACCGTCTGCACCACGTCCAGCGCGCGCACAAAGCCCCCAGACTCAAACGGCACAGTGATGAATGTCTTCCAGAAGGAGAAATTACTCCAGGGCTCCACACCCAAGAAACGCACGAGGCTAAACAGGTCCTCGAGCTTGTTGACAATTGGCGTTCCCGTGAGCACCCACCGGTGGTTCGCAGATATCTCGTAGCACGCTCTGGCAGTTTTGGACGCTCTGTTTTTGATGTGATGTGCTTCATCGAGAATGACGCGGAAGAACTTCAGCGAGAACAGGCCATTGTGGGACGACTTGTCGCCGTTCTTGGCCGCAATGTTGCTGAATTCTGACAAGACGATTCCATAGCTGGTGATGACCAGGTCCGGGGCGCTCGACGCATTCGCGCTACAGCACAACGCTTGGAGGTTATTTGCCTTCTCATTGCCATAATACAGCTCAATCTTCATGGTACCTTGCTTTGATGCCTTTTCAGCCTCGCTTTGCCACTGCGCCAGAAGTGACATTGGCGCGACAACCAGAGTTGTACAAGACGCGGCGAGGACACTGGCAGAGTTCGTGCCCAGTCTCGGCAACTGGTTGACATTGGAAATGCCACCGGCAGAGAGACGAGCTTTGCGAGCAATTTCGGACCTGTGAGAGTGGACTAAGCTGAGCATCTGTATCGTCTTGCCCAGGCCCATCTCGTCGGCCAAGATTCCTCCCAGGCAGTGCTGTTCCTGGACCGGAAAGTCGAGTGACAGGTCACCAGAGTACGGATTGACGTAGAATTTGGACAGGCCATCCACCCGGGGTAAGTCCTTGTCATCAACGTCCTTGACAGGCCAAGTGTACTCTTCCCACAAAGGGTGCATAGACATAGAAGGCTCTCGGTTACTTCTCTCGTCTTTCTCCTTAGCCATCATCCAGTGGAGTGACTGCTTCTGATATGGTCGGAGCCTCATGGCAAACGTGTCCGCGGGCTCAGCTTCCGGGGTGTTGAAGTCGAAACACTGTGCTTTCTTGTACAGTGCGTCGAGCTGATCTTGTTCAAGTTCTTCGTCCTCTTCGGCGTCTGAGGATGTCAACGGCGACCCCGATTCCTTGCCATTAGCAGCTGCTTTCTTGGAGTCCGTTTGCTTCTGCTCGTCCATTTCGGCGGCTTGGAGGAGGCCCTTGCGTCCATCCTTGGTTGCAGCATTCGCCATGGTGGGCTCTAGGTCGATCTCCTGGAGCAGCCTAACCAAGGCCACCTGGCGCAGCCTCAGCTCCCTTTCGTCCGTCGTCTCGCTCTGCTCAAAGGGGTTGGCCGGGCGGTCATCTACAAGCTTAAAGGTCCGATTATCGAATGCCGAGCTCAGCAACGAGCACCGTAACTGCAAGAACACGGTGTCGTTCGTTCGTAGGTGTTCAGGGGCGTAGACGCAGTTTCCCTCGAACGCGCAGACGTTCTGATCCATCAGTGTTGACACCCAGTTCGCTGTATCCTTTGCCAACCGCCCGATTTCCATACCAGCCTGGTTTGTGAAGCGGACGATAACGTCCACTCTTCGTGCCGCGGCGGTGTTGTTTCGCACGGGGGTACTGGGAACTCCCAGCTTCATCCTGGCCTTGGGTGGCAGAGGGGGTTGAATCTTCTGGCGTTCAATTCTGACAAAGTCTCCATGCTTGATGATGTTGGCTCCGCTCCGTGTCGCCCAGCCCTCAACGCCGAACGCGCCGATGTATCGTGACGCTGGCGTACTGCGTCGCACGACGGGGGCTGCCGGCCGCGGAGGAATGGAACCAGCATTGGACGTCCGACCCAGTACCCCAGATGCGGAGGCCTTTTTCGAGTTCTTGTATGTGCCATCAAAATACATATTGACCGCTCGCTCGAGGTTGTCACCGCAGCTGTCTTGGATAACGCGGAGGACATCGGGGCTGATCTTGTCTCCGATGAAGCTTTCGAACGTCTCTTGGTCGAACATGATGGAAGATGACTCGTGCTTCAGCTCGGGAGCATGCTGCGAGGCTGTTGGTCGATCTGGTCGAGCCCCGTTGTCGGGAAGGTCAGCCAAGATTGTGCGGGCCTCATCCTCATCTTGGAAGAGTCGCTTTTCGTCCGGTGGTGAGCTGCTCGCCTTCGGGCTGAATGCAATCGGATCCGACGACTCGCCAGCCGGGTCCTTGAAGAGCCTCCGCTTCTTCGACGGAGGCTCCTGCGAAGCTCCGAATTCCATGGTCAGTTGCAGGCATCGCACATGTTGAGGCACACGCCTGGCCAGGTGCCATTAGTGGGGAGACGCGCCTGTGCTTTCACGCGACAAGACGGCATTAACGGCCACGTGACCGCGTTTGCAGGGGTCTGCGGCAACTCGACGTCACTGTGAATTTCGTGTTTAAACACCATGAGCCCATTGGCTCATGAACAATTGCGAAACTTGGTTGATCTGTGAACGATTCACTCTCATCCTTCTATATGAATCGCCCGACACTCGCAGGCAATGGCCTGAGAAGGCTAGTCCGCTCGCCGGCGACATGCCGTCGGTATGTGACCGATGCAGATGTCGAATCCGCAAGGAGGTACTGCTTAGCACAGCTTCAGTAAGCATCTGAGATGCATGTCAGACTTTTCATGTTGCTCACAGACTGCAGCAAGAGCGACTACGATGCGCACCTCCTCCGCCGCTTCGTCCCTCCCCCGGTCCAAGATACGTATGCCGCGATCCGCGCCCTGAACCTCGAGCTGGTTCGGCTCCCCGAACTTGTCTCGAACCCAACGATTGGAACCCTGCGCATGAAGTTCTGGCAAGAGTCCATCGATAAAACCTTCGCTGGTCAACCTCCCCGCGAACCGATCTGTATACTACTGTACAAGGGCTTGCAGGAACTGGAAGAGAGGGCCGGGAGCGCAACCAAGAAGTCCATCAAGTTCTGGGTTTCGCGACTGGTCAGGACGAGAGAGAAACACATGGACAACCGTCCCTACGCAAGCCTTGCGAGCCTGGAGGATTATGCGGAGAACACCTACTCGACGATGATGTATGCGATCCTCGCGTCCATGCCGCTTCGGTCGATGCACATGGACCATCTGGCTAGCCATATTGGCAAGGCTTGTGGAATTGTCGCGGTGTTGCGAGGCATTCCCGTCTTGGCAGCGCCGGCACGACCGGTCAAGGCTCCATCAGGAGCGGCGGTCTCAAGCACCCCGGAGCCATCTCTCCTGTTGCCCTTGGATGTCATGGCAGAAGAGGGCGTAAAGGAGGAAGAGGTATTCCGGCAAGGCCCCAGCGCGCCGGGTCTCCAGGATGCCGTCTTCAAAGTTGCAACACGGGCAAACGACCACCTGATTACGGCGCGGGAGATGCTGAAACGGTTGAAGGAGGGTCAAGACCCAGGCCACGAGTTTGAGCACCACGGCGAGGACGAGCACATATATGACAGCGAGAGCGACGCATCGAGAGAGATCCTCCAGAGCTTCGGCGTTTTGCTGGAAGCGGTTCCCGCGGGCCAATTCTTGGAGAATCTGGAAAAGGCCAACTTCGACCCGTTTGCAGTGAAGAGCAGCGGCTGGAGGCTACCGTGGAGGATATGGCAAGCATTATCCAAGGAAAGGCTATGAAGAAATGACTAGAAGAGGCGGTTGGGGGCGGCCTCTCTACTCCTCACATGTACTATCTAACTCGTACCATATAATAAGAACCAGACGTGCCGTCAACGACGCTTTTTGAGCGAGCGTTATCTAACGCGCGGGTCGGGGACTGGTGAAAGTCAGTGGTAGCGTGGGTTATCTATCACCTTTGACACTATTCTCTCATCCCCTGACGCGTGGAACGACACAGATTTAACGACTATAAACACCAAGATTGAACCACAGGATTTATTTCACACGACACGGCAAAGACAGGCGTCTGTCTCACTGTACAACAAACTGTTGCGTGTGAGACTTGAAAAGCTTTGAGCGGTCCAGCAACTCCCCGGTCGATGACCTAATAAAATCGACCTGCAGGTTGTTGGCGTCCAAGAAGTTAATCGTCGCATAGCTAAAATCATCCGCATAGGCAAACGCGTTATACGACACATTCGTGCCCACGGCGCTCAAGCCCTCGATGTTGCCGGCACCGCCTGCAACGATGTACATGGGCGCCTTCGGGTCGTTCATACCGGCAGGGTCAGCCTTGCCGTTGAAGACGGGCACAAATCTCTGTGAATTGTGGACGTGGCCGAAGACGGCCAGGTCGACGCCGTACTTGTTGAGCAGGCCCTCAAACGCGGCCTGGCAAGGCGCACATACATTGCCGCCGGTTGAGTACCACGGCCGGTGGCCACCGACAACGACCCAAGGCGTAACGCTGCGGTCGACGGAGGCGAGATCGGCCTCGAGGAACTGAAGCTGCTGGTTGGGAGCGCCGAACGGACCGCTGTTCAGTCCGGCAGAGCCACCTGGCTGGTCGGGAGCTTCGGCGAAGTCCGTCTCAGTGTCGAACATGGTGATGTGCACCATGCCGTACTCGAAGGAGAACCAGAAGGGAGGATTGGCCAGCTGCTTGGCCTTGTTGGCGTTGACCATGGCCGCAGCGTTGGAGGAGGTTGACGCGAACGCCGTGGGCATTGTGTTCCCGAATCGGTTCATGAAGTCGGTAAAGTTCTTCTGCCCATTCGGGCAGAAGCTAGTCAAACCGGCGATCTCCTGACATGCGGCTTCATGGTTTCCAGGACTAGCCATGTATGCCTTTCGGCCAGCGATTGGGGCGAGCTGGTCGTAGAATTGCTCCAAGATGGCCTGGAAAGCATTATGGCCGTCAAAAATATTCTTGGGCTTCAAGGCCCAATCGTCGGCATACCCCAGGTCGCCAGGGTGGATGATGAACTCATACTCATCGACAGTCTGGGCAAGACGTGAAATGGTGGTGTGGTTCAGCGAGGGCGGGATGGAGGGAATCGTGTCCCGCTTGGATTCGTCCATGTTGATCGTGTAGCCATCGGCGCCGTAGACACCGAGGTCGATGATGGCGTTTATCGCAAAGGGTGTCTTGTCGCCGGCCACTCGCGGGCTGAAGAAGTGCTCTACGCTGGAGTTGGTTGAAACAATCTTGTAGAAGTAGGTCGTGGCTGGCGACAAGCTGGCGAGAACTACCGAGTTGGACCAGGTGCGCGAACTCGGGTAGGTGACTGAGTTGGTTGCGCACACTTGTTGATCAAGAGCATTGGCGGACGTGCCGTATTGGACACAGGGCTTGTCCAACTTCTGGTACGTGTTCCAGCCTATGGAAATACCTGGGCAGGGTCAGATCGGCAAGAGAGCTCTCGACAAGTTGGTATTGCTAACTGTTGGGTCCATTGACGGCGATGCGCTGTTGAACTGGAGTTGTCAAGTCCGAGGGCTTGGCCGGGAGGCTTGCCGCAGCGAGGGCGCCAGCAACCAGGAGCGGAAGCGCTTTGACCGAAGCGTACAGAGAAGCCATGATTGCTGTCCTGATATGATGAATCGGATCAATGACAGCCGGATTGCACTCGGGCGCAATCAAAGAGATGTGCTTCCGGGGATGCCTCTCATATATCACGTAGCGACTCCGCCATCCGCAACACTCCCTTCTCCGACTGTAGGGCGCGGGAGAGAAGCATTATGTGCCGTGCGGCCTACCCGGCTCTAACGACCCTGAAACATGCGAAAGGTTGGGTTGCATCGAAGACACGGAGAATAGATCTCTTTGCAACACGCTGCAACGCGTTGCAACACGCGGCATTGCCGTGTTTTGCTATTGGACACCGCGGGCCGAGCTACTAGATTCGGGTGCATCGGGGTGTCCTTCGCGGCGAACTTATTATACGTCGCCGTGCCCGGTCACAGGTCGCGATAGGCAGGAGGTAGCCATACAGTCCTCGACGGCAGCTGGAGTAGTCTCTATTCGGTAAGACAGACCGACGCCCGAACGGACGGCACCGGGAATTGCCTATATTAAATGTCGGGGCCGTGAGGAGACGTCGCGGACAGGGCAGCCCGTGCCATGGGACTGGGGTTGGAGGTGGAGGGGGCAAGCACGGTATCAACAGAAACCAGTCAAACCTACCGTACCTACCTCGTGCTCGTAGGACGTCAAGCACGCCTTCGGCGCCATAAGTCGTATGAGGGCATGGATGGGTTGGCGGGCGCCATATAATGCGTTTCATACGGAGGAAGCCGGAGAGGACATCTTCGCCACGGCAAATCATCGGGTCTTTGCCAGCCTGCTCTAAATTTCCTTCGCCAGCACTCCACCCACCTGCAATCCACGACGTCGGCATTCCCCATTCTAGATGTCGTCGCTGAGATGCTCTACGAACTGATTGCGATTGTAAGCCACCCCCAGAGGCTTCTCCTGCCGCTGCTCTCGTGCACGATTTGGATGCTGACGTGCCCCGACCAGGTCCGGCCGGGCAACCTCTCCGAGGTGAAAGAGTACGTCGTTTCGCACCACCTCCCTCCCCGTTGACCACCAACAGCCTCGCCACCCGCCGTTCGCTCGCTCCTCATCCCCAAGGCCCTCGTGCTCACAGAACCGCGCCTCTAGGATCGCCCAGACCGTCGGATCCCTCGTCCTCAGGAACGGCGGCGTCGTCCGTGGACTCGCCAACTGGGGCGTCTTCTCGCTCCCCAAGCCCGTCTCCGTGCACCAGATGAAGCACACCCACGGCCACTACTTCGTCATGCGCTACGACGCCTCGACAAAGGTCCACCACGACCTCCGCAGTACCCTCCGCCTCGAACCCCGTATGATCCGCTCCGCCCACGTCAAGCTCGGCGACGGCAAGCTCGAGACGCTCTCCAGATTCGGTGCGCCCAAGTGGCGGACGCAGGGGAGCGAGACGTAGGGAAGAATCGGAATACCAGGTTGAGAACAACAATGTATGAATATTAGACGGCGAGGACGGCGTCCCAAAGAAGGACTTGACTGCACGCTTATACGTCGTATGGATCAGGCATCGAGGAAAGGTATACTTGTACAAAAGGAGTGCCGCAAGAGGGAAAAGGCGACATCATGGAATCTACCTGGTCTTTACAGCTATTGGAATGGCGCTTCTCGGTGCAGGCGGCGTGGCAAACGTCAAAGACGTCCGTATGGCAATGTCGACGTGTGGCACTGTGATGTGCTTTTTTCATTGTCTGTCACAAATCTATCATAAGTCATGCATGTAGTACTCATGCTCCCCAATGGAGTCTTACCAATAGAAGGTTTCCCCCTCTGACATTAACGAGGATGCGCCCCTTGCTAAAGGAGGTTCGATTGTGCTGAGCCATCTCCGCCGGGATCTATTCATAGCGGCTCGGCCGTTGGACCTCGGGTCACGCGTTCGCGTCCACATCCATCGACTCCGGCTTCCCAATGCCCTGCTCCCGGCACCACTCCACAAAGTCGTCGATGACGCTTGGCCATGCGCCGTTCTCACTCCAGAATGACAGCGTCTCGTCCGACTTGGCCTTGAGGGCAAACTCGAGGGTCATGTTCCACATGTCCTTGTTGACAGACCGCGTCCACTTCTCGTTGAGAAACGTCTTCCACAATTCCAGCCAGTCGTGGTTCTTGGTCTTCCATGCCACACCAGGAGAGGTGAACAACATCCCCCAATAGACCATGGCATTATCGAGCGCCAGGGATTTCTGGTCTTGCTCCCGCCCGGCAACAAACGCGTGTCGGTAGACCTTCTTGAACAGGGCCACGTCTGTCGAGAGAGATGAAATGAGCTTACGGATATGGACAGCATGCTCCTGATGTGTTGCACCGACCCTGCAATCCGGATTAGCCTCACACAGCCGAGCGCAATCGATATCATGGCGAAGACGCAAACAACTTACCCTGTCACCTTCCATCCATCGACGTAACCTTTGCGGGTGATTTCACCAACATTGGGGGCTTGAACCAGCTCTAGGGCAACAAAGAGCTCTGCGTTCTCGAGGCTGATTTTCAGCTTGTTGCCAAGATAGTCCATGGTGGAGTCAAGCTCCAGTTTGTCTTTTTCATCGGCGGTGTCATCTGTATAATGCCAGTGAGCATGTAAAATAGAAAGAGACAAAAAGGTAGGCACGGCGAGGCACCTCTTAATGACTTGAAGACGCCTTCGAGCTTTGTCTCTAAAGCTGACGGCCCTTTGGCTTCGATCCCGTTTCCATAAAACCTGGTCAACCTACCGTCAGTCATAAGCCGTACTCCCGAGAAGGTGCATCTTGGCCTCTAATCAGACCACCACTCGGCAGCCGACAATGGCCGACTCAGCCACTATATGGGTTGATTGGGTTACGCCGTCCAAGGTCTGTACCATTCATCGTGGTCTTTGGCCGGATCTTCCGTTGCACGGCCAATGCTTTCCTTGCTCCGTTTCTTCCTGGACAAAGACCAAAACGGGACGCCTCTGGACGGGAAATGCCGTTTGACCACCATCCAGCCCATCATTCCAGCGCAGAGGGTGCACAGGCGACTCGGACGTCTGGTCTCGGCTGGTCTGGGAGGAGTATATGGCCGGGGGCTGAAGCAACAGAGGCGGAACTCTGGACCTGGGATTCTGGGACGAATTGAGGCGGAGGAGGGAGGACTCGCGGCGGCAGCATCCATCGAAATGGACTGCCGGTGTTTGAAGCAGGGTTGAACAGGGCAGGGAATCGGAAGGACACGAATGTCTGGACATGGGCTTCTGGACGCAAGGTAGGATATGTTTCAGAGCCGTCGGCGGCACTCGGCCGTACTCGTCGTGTCGTCGACGGGACGGGCTGGGCCAGTTAGTGGGACCCCACAGGCAACCCACACTCATGGCACATTTTATCCGACGTGATGATATGGCGATATAGCAGACAAGGAACGGCGACGGCCAAGGCGTGGCGGACGCGAGAGAGGACGCAGAGGCAGCCTAGCAGGGGGGCGGGTGAGGGGCACAAGAGAAGTGACAAGACTCACGCATCGACAGCCTCGTTGATCTTGAAGGCACTCGACTTGAGGAACTGCACCAACCGGAAGAATTAGCCCTGTCATCCAACAAACGAACACGGCAGCTGCGAAGGAAAGGCCGTAGGCGCGGCTAGCCTGGCCAAAGACGTTGCGGCGCAGGCCAGATGCACATCTCAGACGCCATGGTCCTGCTGCGCGTGCATGACTTACCCTGGTGGCTTGCCGCTCCGAAGCTCCTGTCAGAGAGACGAACTGGGCAATCAGGACCTTTTGCTGGGCCGTGGACGGGGGCGGCATCGCTGTGGACGAGCGCGAGTTCGGGCCTCGGGAGACGGTCTGGCGATGGCGCTCGCGGAGCTGGAGGAGCTCGGGGAAAGCCTCACGTGGGCGAGGGCGGGTGCGAGCTGGAGCTGCCACGGGAGAGGCCTGATGCGATCCGGGACGGGTGGCCGCGGAGAGACGACGGAGACGCCAGACGCAGCTGCGGACAGCACAACAAAGGGCCCGGGCCGCCGTCGAGAGTCAAGGAATGCCCGTGGTGAGAAGGAGGAGGATATGGTGGGGGCCTGGACTCGCCGCTCGCGAGGCTGCGATGGTGGGGTTTCGATTTCTTAGCCCAAGCCCAGCAGATCGATGGCTGAGGCTCCAAGCTCCCACTCTGCTGGTGGCACCGGCGGATGGACGTCTGTCCCTTTGTCGTGCCTGCAGCGTTGGCAACCCGGCGCGTCTGCAGCGATGGATGCATGGATGCTCGGAGGCGCCGAGATGCACGCAGGAAGGAATTATTGCCCCGCGCATGTGCGAATAGGCGAGTGGAGGAACGAACAACGATGCCCTGCTTGCTCGATGCCCTGCTTGCTCGATGCCCTGCTTGCCGCAGCAAACAAGCAGCTCCCCAGCGAGGTTTACCTGCCGGCGCATGGCGCACTGTATTCCCTGCTGTTTGGCGCGCCGCCGGGGGACCTTCCGGGGGCGTGTAGCGACGCGACGCTCGGACAAATACAGTGCGACGGCACCGTGGCGGCCCCTGCCCTGCGCCGCCCCACATGACGTCGAGTTGCCTGCCGCTCCGGACGCGACCGGCCCGTTGCTCAACGCGTCCGATGCCCCGTCAGGCCTTGCATGTCCCCGGTTACACCGGCCCAGACGATCATACAGCCTCCCTCTGCAGACACGGTACGGGACGGCTGCTGTCCGCCCCCCCGCCCGCCTCTGCAGTTGCGAACATGGCCTCGCCGGCGTCTGGAGACGACGAGCAGCTCTCCATTGACCCGGCCGCGCCCTTCCGAGGCGTCGTCGTCTGCTGCACCAGCATCCCTCCAGACCAGCGCGTGCGTCCACGCTCCTCTCCCTGCCCCTGTGCATTCTGCCATGACTGGGGCTTGCTGACTCTCGTCTTTCTGCCCAAGTCCGACATCAACAACAAAGTCGCCGAGTTGGGTGGTGTCCACAAGTACGACCTCACCCCGGACGTGACCCATCTGGTTGTCGGCGACTATGATACCCCCAAGTATCGCCATGTCGCCCGCGAGCGGGCTGATATCAAGGCCATGGACGCCGCCTGGATCGAGGCCGTGTCGCGAAAATGGCGAAACGACCAAGAAATCGACTTCTGGGGCCTGGAGAGGCGCCATCAACTGAAGCCGCTGGAGAAGTGTGGCCAAGAGGCCGTCTCGCCGGGAGACCAGCCTGCCGCCCGAAAGCCGTTACGCATATGTCTGACCGGGTTCGGGGACCAACGAGACGAAATCGCCGAGAAAATCACATCAAATGGCGGAGAATACACCGGTGACCTGACTCGAAGGTGTTCCCATCTCATTGTCAGCAATCCCGAGGGGAAGAAGTTCCAAGCAGCCAAGTCCTGGGGGGTCTATACGGTGACTCTGGCCTGGCTGGACCAGACCATAGCACGCGGCATGATCTTGGAGGAAGCAAAGTTCGACCCGTTGTTGCCGGCAGATACGCAAGGAGTGGGCGCCTGGGTAAGGAAGGATCCCAAACGGACGTCGCTCGGCAAGAGGTCCAGGCCAGCAACGACGAATGGTTCTGAAGAGGGGACTAGGAAGCTGCGGAAGACGGCAAGCATGAAGCTCAACTCGCAAAGGAACAACCTTTGGGGAGACATCTTGGGACGTTCGACCTCGAGAGAGTACTCGTTTGCCCAGGAGCAGCCAGCCGAGGAGCCGACCCAGGATGCGCCGTGTCGTCGGTATCAGCCTGCCAAACAACTAGAGGACGAGGGCGTGTTCTCCAACTGCGTCTTTGCAATCCATGGCTTCGATCAGCGGCGTCACAAGGTGCTGGACGAAACCATCGCTACTCTCAGTGGCTTGGTTGCCAGGTCTCCTGACGCAATCTCCGCTCCGGCGCTGGGAGAATCCTTTCGCCGCTTTCTCGTCGTTCCACAAACATCACGGCCGGACACTCACCCACATGTGCCGAGCGACAGCGTCCACATCGTCACCGAGCTCTACATCGAGCGATGTCTTCAAAATAAGCGCTTTGCCGACCCCGGCGAACACATCCTCGGCCGACCATTCCCACTGTTTCCGATACCAGGCTTCTCCGAACTCACGATATGCAGCGCCGCGTTCACGGGGCTGGAGCTGACCCAGGTCGCGCGGAGCGTCACCCAACTGGGTGCCAGGTTTGAGGAACAGTTTCGGCGCACGACGAGCCTGGTGGTGTGCAAGTCGCTCGAGGCGATGCGCAAGGAGAAGCTGCGATATGCCCTGGAATGGAATGTGCCTGTCGTCGCGGCAGACTGGCTCTGGGAGTGCATCTCCGCTGGTTTCAACGTTCCGGTGGCCAACTTCGTGTTCCCGGAGCTCAGGGAGCAATACGTTGCCAACATGCAACCAGGGCCGGTCGAGAAGAGGCAGCCCGGCAAGCCGTCACAGCCCAAGCCAACCGTGTGCATGACTACGATTCCGGCGAGGCTGGGATCCTCCAGGCCTCGTGCTGGGGCAGGTGTCGATTCCACTGGCTTTGATCGCGACTCGCCGGAGAGGACAGGCAGCAAGAAATCCGGTCAGGCCGGACCTCGAGAGGACTCAAACACCTCAGCAGACTTCATGACGGCCAGGACCCAGCCCGCCGACGCGCTTGCCAAGGATTCCGATGCGCCGCTTAGTGAACTGTCTTTTGCATCCGTCAACAAGTCGCCTTCGCCTCCGAAACGCACCACGGCACCTGCAAGGACTAGATCTGAGCCGTCCGCCAAGCCTGTCGTCGATAAGCCGACCGTGCCAAGTCGTGGCCCTTCCGCTCCTCCGCCTGACGCCTCCAAAGACGCCAGCAAAGCCGAAGCAGAGCAAGACGCCCGCGCGGCCGACGAGGAAGCAAGGAAACAGGCCAAGGCCGCAGAGCGCCAGGTTCTCTCCTCCAAACTCACCAGCCTCATCCAATCCGCGACCGACCCCGACGGCCCCGAGTCCCGCACCCAGGCGCCGCCGCCTCGTCCCCGCCGCCGCCGGATCCTCGGGCGCGCCGTCAGCAACGTCTCCAACGCCAGCAGCGCAGCCAGCGTGGACGGCAGCGGGACGAGGCTGAGGGCGGCGGTCGCAGGCGGCGAGTACGACGAGCCCATGGCGGGGGATGCGCAGCCGCCGCCCGGGACGCAGCTCGACTACCGGAATCCGCAGGAAAACCTGGACTGCAAGGCGGCTCTGGTGAAGAGGATGATGGGCGGGAGCGGGGAGGCCAAGACCGCTTCGGCGGCTTCTTCTGCTGCTGCGCCGGCAAGCAGTAGTAGTGTCGGAGCGGCAGGTGGGAGGGCGCTGCGGAAGCGTTAGAGGAGGAGGCCTATGAACAAAAGGGGGAGAGTTGCATGTACGCTCGAGCATCTGGAATCACATCGAGACATCATCACAGGCATCAGACAAACACAAGACAAGGCGTGGGCGGGGCAGCCAGTGTATCGCGCACAAAAGTGCGAAATCCCACTAAGCAGACTCCAATACCATCGTGCCGCCCGAGTTGCCGCTCCCGCAACCTCAAATGTCCTCCCGCAGGGTATATTTTCCGCCTTGGCGCACGTACACCGGGTCCAAAAGCCCGGGACAGCCAGCACACGCTCCTATGCATGTCCGTGAAATCTTGCGAAAGCACCGTCTGGTGACTCGCAACAAGCAGCCGTGGCCGCATCAAGACTGACTCTCCTCCAAAGAAAAGAAGGAGGGTTAAAGAAACACTATGGGTAAATATGAAAAGGGCATGCGCAAAGACGCGAATGTTAACGCGGGTCATGGTCCGCGTATCGGCATCGTCCGAGATGGAGAGGAAAGTCAAGCAAGGAAAGGGGCAAACGGAGCGAGTGATGTACGCCTTGTGCAGCGCCGACGGCAAGGCGAATCGTTAGATGGTTCCCAACACGTCGCCAGTCCCGGCGTTCAAATGACAGGCCCGGCGCATACGGACCCTACGCCCAGCGCCACCCAGGCTACGTTGCATTATGATGATATCCCCCAGAAAGCAGAACGCTAGTCTTCCCGAGTCCATGTCGCCGGCACCATGTCTATCTATCGTCGGCAACGCCTCTCTCATGTCCCAATCACCAAAACTCGTTGAAGCAGTTGCCCGTCAGTCGGGAGGACGTGGAGGCTTACTCGGGCCGGGAAAGCTATTCTCTCAGCGCGACGCTAACCTCATCGTCCGTGTCGGGCAGCTTCTCGGACTGCATCGATTCCCAGCCGCGTGCTATTTCCTCCCTATCCCGGTTGTCAGTAAAATAGGCAACATACGAGCCATGGAGCTTAGTGGGCCAGAAGACTTACCGCGACACCTCGACGGTTTTGAGCCTCCGCTCTCGGCAGAAGCCCAGGAAGCGACAAAAGCTTCGCACCCGCTTAAAGGCCGCCAGCACGTCTCCCCGGGGCATTCCGTCCTGCTTGGCGACCGCCGTGCCCCAGCTGCTCATGACCAGATGCACCTGCAGCTCATCGAGGTTCCATCTCACCTCGACAATGTCATCCAGCTGAACATTGAAGTCGATCGGCTCCCGGTGTACGCCCCACGTTATTGGATTCGTGTCTTTGAGGACTTGGTGCTCAAACAACCGCCCATTCTCCTTCCAGTTCCAATACTGCGTGACCTGGGTGGAGCTTGTAAACAGCCGCGTCTTGACCTGGTAGATGCGCCAGTCTTCTTTCGCTAGGGGCGCACCGCTCCAAGAGTCCGTATCGGAATAATCGGCACACTGAGACTCGACATGAGCAGTCCCAAGAGCTGGCGAGACGCGCTTAGCACGCTTGCTCGGGTACGTGTCAGGCGCAGTCTCAGACGGAGCGGATGTTTGCGGCGACTGTTCGGCTTCCTCCGTGGCGAGCGGCGAGGGGGCAGCAGAAGGGGTATCACGCGGCGTGCCAGTCTGCGAGTGCCTGCCCTTACGCTTCTTCGAGGAGCTCTGAGGGGTGCCACTGCTCTGGCCCGGCTTGTACCCGGACGGCCGACCGATGCTCTTGAAGCCATTCTTAGTCCGCAGCGCCGAGAGCTTTGGGTCATGGTAGAAGTCGTGTATCGTCTTGGCGACGTTGAAGCTCGGGCCCTTTTCTAGCATGATCTCGTATAGGCGGTGGCGAAGCCATTCGACGGGTGTAACGTCAAGGTTGAACTTGCCCAGCTCAGAAAGAGACTCGCACAGCCGGAATAATGTGTCGTACGAAGTTATCGCACCCTTTCCTACGTGTGTGTACTTCTTTGACAAGAGCTGGTAGGGGCTGATGTCGCCCTTGTCCAGGAACTCGAGAATCTTGGCGCCTCGGTTGACCTGCCGTCCGGTCTGGAACTTGGCAGAGCCCACTCCACCTCTCGCTATGGCCTCTAACGCAGCGTTGTTCTTCTCCCGCCACGACGCCAACTGAGGCTCGACCAACGACTGGATCGATGGCCATCCAAGCTCCCAGTAGGGGTGGTCCTGGTCGATCTTCGCCAGCGGCACACCCTCGACAATCTCCGGATACGTATAGACCGTACCATTGTGCCTCAGCACGAGGTTTTCGTGGGTGATGTCTTCTAGGAAATCCGAGGGCGGAGGCGGCGTAGGCCGAGGGGAGTTCTCGGTGGACACGACCGAGGGTGTTGGGATCTCTCCCGACGGGGCTCGGCTGCGTGCGTTGGCCGGAGTGAATCCGCATGCTGGAGTGAACCCACTGGCGGGATTGAAACCGGTATTGGCAGCGGGTGTAGAGCTGACAAAGGTATGCTCCTTAGGCTCCTGCGGCGTTGGCATCTGCATGGGCTCCTGGGCGACGGGGCTCTTGTGCGCCGGCGGAGCAGAATCCGTCGCTTCAGTCTCTCTCGGGGCTGGAGCGGGCGCAATGGCCACTGGGACAAGGCCCGCTGCTTTGGCGAGCGCCTCCTGCACCGCTTCATCTCTCCGAGCCTTCAGCGCCGCAGACTCTGCGTATTCTACGGCCGCTGCAGCCTGGCCGGGTTGGTCGGGCTGGTCGGGTTGGTCGGGTTCCTTCTTAAAGGCCCGTCCCTTTGGCGGCGTCCCGGCGTTGCCAGACTTGCTCACCAACGGCAGGTGACAGCCCTGCCGATTCCATTCACAATTGCCACACTTCTGGAAAGTGGGTCCGCCGAGGATAATGCATTCGTCAAAGGCTCCCTGATTCTTGTCGCACGAGTGGCATCGCCGCGGCTGAATCTCCCCTGTTGCCTGGATCATGCAAGACAACCACTTGACGCCCTTGCCCTCCGACCGGTCGTATATGGTAGCAAGATGCTCCTGGCCGAACTTTCTTCCACGGCGGATCTTGACTTGTCGCTTGACGGGCATATGCAGGATCTCCTTGACCCACAGGTTCCACGGCTCGATCTTCTCGACGGGCCCGATGATATTGCCGTCCGCATCCGTCACGTTGACGAGCGCTTCCGCTGGCTCTTCCCGCACGGCGGCGGGTGCAGCAGCTGCTACTGCGGCGGCAGCAGCAGCCGTAGCAGCAGCAGAGGTGGTCATGGCCGGTGTTGTTTGCCCATTGGTGTGCTGCACCTCCTCCATCAGGGTATTCTGGTGGAGGGGCTCAATTCGGCGCGGTCGTATGGTGCTGGCAGCAGTCCCGTGGTCATGCCGTCGGCGTCGCTCCGGCTCGGCGTCCGAGTCTTGTCCGCGCTTCATGCGAAAGAAGTCTTCCATAGTCTTGATGACCTGTTCGCGCTTCTCTAGCCTCTCTTGCTCGCGCTTCCGGTAATCCTGCTCCATGTTGATGAGCTTGGTGGCGTTCTCGTCGCAAGCCTCTGCAACACGGGCCAGCTCCTCCTCAACCATGGTCAACTCCCTAGACAGTCGCTCTCGCGTCTCGGCAAGCTGCGTACGCTTGCCTGTCAAGGTTCCCATCTCGACCCTGACCTCCAGGGTCGCATTTTGATAGTCATGCTCGGCGGCAGCGCGCAGGGCGTCTTGTTGCTGCTCGAAGCCGGGCCAAAAGTTGCTCTCCGTGTCGTCCCACACCGAGCGCTGCTCCTCGGCCGGGAGGGCACTCCAGACGGCTGCTTCATCCATCCCGCAGGCGTGAAAGGGGTCCCCTGTTCGTGATTTGGCTCCTCACCCTGTGTACATGTGAAGAAGAGAGCTTGGAGGCGACCAATGTCGTGCGTGGTCCGGCGGCGACTCAAGCCTGAAGAACGGCCCCGGACACCTGAGCTTGATTCGGAGGTTACTGGAGGGCCAACAAAGGCAATCGAGTTTGTATCGAGTTTGTGGGAGGGTTTCTAGGAAATGACCCATGGGGGAGGTCGCGGGGAAACCTTGGAACGAACGGCCGAGGCAAGTTGCCCCAACAGCAGATGGGCAGGTAAAGGTTCGTTCGGCCTGCAGGCGCCTCAGAGGTGTGCGCTGCTCCTCGTATGCTCCATCCGCAGGGCCGCAGAGCACAATTGCGGCCAGGAAAACAGAGATGGGCAGGAAGGATGTGATGCAGCCACCAGGGCGTGTGGCCGATGTGCAGCGCAGTGACGGCGAGCTGTGAATCAACGGCCGTCGGCTAGCCAACAGTCGCTTGTCTGCAGCGGCGGCAGCACAGTGCTCCCTCGCAGACGACTGTACATGCAAGGCAGACGGGAAAATCGGGCGTGAGGAGATGGGCAGAGAGCCGGGAAAGGAGACGGTGGAGGAGCGTTTGCTGGCTCAACGCGGTCGACCGGTCGAACGGAGGTGGGAGGGAGAAAAGCGACCGGGGCGAAATAAGGTGTCAGATACGACATACAGAGGACGGACCAAGTGTAATACAATGTCTTGGCTGTGACGGACGGAATTTCTCGCCATGCCTTCTTTCTGGGGGAAACCACTGAAGTACCTGGGCGATACCTGTGGTATCTTCATGATTAGTCCACGGCGTCTAGCTCCAGTCGGTGCCCGACAAGTACCTTCCCACTTCGTGCAGCCGCCCATCATGCAGCCGTCATCACCATAACTTACCCGGCCTGTTCTTGGACTGGACCAGGGGGGTGCCATCAAACCATGGCTCGCTCACGTGCTGTCGAAAGCACGGTCCCTCCCTGCTCATTTCGCTTCTCGCTAAGCTCCGAGTACTTCGTACGAGGACGAGGAACTCCTGCGAGCATACGGGCAGTGTTGACTGGTGGCGGACAGACCGAGCCACGGAGTTCACGGCAAACGGGCAGATTCTTGGTTTGTACTTGCTTGGTAACACGAGGGAACCCATTGAGCGCCGCCAATACCATACTTCCTCTCCCCTCCCCGCGCTGCATTCTCGTACTCGCGCGTGGCACTCGTACTTTACTCCACACCCTCGTCGACGACGACGCTTTGGCGCTTACTCGTAGCATAGCTTTGGCGGCGTTCCACTTTCCTCTTTGCCCGGTACGACGGTCGCGCACGCAATCTATTGCTCGCGACTTTGTTCTGCCCTCGCCGGCTCGACCATGTCGTCTGGCCTTGCGCCACACCTACGCCGTCGAGGCATGTCGTCCGCATCCGCCCGCATCCGCCCGCATCCGCCCGTATCTGCCCTGGGTTAAACCCAGCGCTGGTGCTAGACATAGCGTCGCGCTCTTTCGACGTCAATCCCATCCCTCCTGGGCTCGTGTTCCAGGGCCCCTCTCTCATGTCGCAAATTATCACCTCCCGTCTGGTCTCCTCTCGCTCCCTGTCTACACCGCCCCGTAAAAAACCAAAAAACTGGAGACGTGGCCCCAGTTGTTCGCGCGATGCGCGCTGCAAATGGCGGCCGAACCAGTTTCCCGGGTCGTCGCCCGCTCGCAATTCGCCAGTCTCGCTGGCTCGCTGCAATCTGCGAAATGTGACAGGCCTCGAAGCCGTCGCCCCACTTGCTAGCAACGGCACAGCAAATGACAGCTTCGGCCACTACCCAGTACGGAGCATTCCGTACGCAATAAGATTATTAGCGCAACCATCCTTCTGTCCTGGAAGCACTAGCTAAGGCCCTTGGTGTCCGCAAACGGGCATTATAGGCTATAGCAAATGTACTCGCTATCCCTCAGGATACTGCGGAGGGTAAATAGGGACCGGTAGTACGAAGTACGAAGTAAGTACGAAGTACATTGATTCGTAAGCATATGCCATTATACTAAAAAGCCTAGTAATTTAGGCTATGTAAATCGCCGTGTCGCATACATTTAGCCCTGCCAGTAGAGAGGCTTTTATTAATATTCCATATTATGCGATAGGTGCCCGTCGTATTACGAAGGGAGGATAAAAAAGTCGATACACACGCTCGCCTTTGCGAGGCCCCCTTTATGCGCCCCCCTGGCTCAGGTCACGTGGCCGTGTGCGCGCGCACGGCCGCGCTCAGTCCGGCAGGGCCGGATCCACTGCTCCGTGCAAAGTCCGCTTATATACTCCGTACTAGTACTAATAAGGAAAGTAAGACTTATGACTAAAGGAATACATGTAACTTAATATCATGCTAGGACCTACGAAGTAACTCTCGTAAAGCTTATAATCGCTCTAATATACTTAAGCTACGTAATGCGCTATTAAATACTCCGCATGGGCTGGGCCCGTGTGGAGTCTCGGCTTCCACTCTCTACTAACCAGGTCAGGAAGCAAATGCGAGCTCCCGGGCTACGAGAGTCTACTTGTAGGAGCTCTCGCTATTTCTCCGCTTTCCTCTTTTTCTTCCTTCCTCTCTAGCTATAAGACCGCTACACGGCGGTGTTCACCCATAGGCACAGAGACAAGACGATTAGGTAGGAGTTAATAAGTGTCTGATGATAAGAACTGAAGCTTGCTCGCAAGCTTCCACCAAGCGAGCTGCTAATGAATAAAAGGCGATACCCACATGACTCCCGCTTTGGACAGGGTTAGTCCGGACACTACACTAAGCCCTCGGATATCATCTCACAAGGGTTAGCGGGCGCCTTGCACTAGCTTAGGATACTAGTTTACAATCGCTTAGCTAGACCGTCACGCTGCCGTTTCGAGGGCGATGCAATCGGGAAGTATTAGCTCTTCGGGATCTAAGAGGCATTACGAGTATGAGAAGTATAGCGGGGAGATACGCTCGCAAGGGGACACTAGTACTAGGTACTATATATTATCGGGGTATTATTAAGGCATTACTAGGATATTACCGACCGATTAGTCAGGACGCGCGATATATCGTACGAGTAAGTTATAAAAGGGCTCCCCCGCTAAACTTAGTAGAGGGACTTTACCTCACTAAGGATTAGTCTCTCTCTAAAAAAGAGGATAGATAGAACTGAATACTACTCGTAAGCTGCTATATTCCTCTTATCCTTAATACCTGACTAGAGGTACTTAGTATATGAGAAGCGTAGCTAGGAGATAGAAGCTTATATAAGGGGATACCGGTACTAGCACCTTACGTCGTTATATTACCGGATCCGGGCGTTATTAATATCGCCGGATCTAGGCGTCATTGATATCTCTAGATCGAGGCATTATTGTCATCGCCGGATCGAGGCATCATCGGTAATCACCAAGGCATTTTGGCGGGGAAGACAGACCACCCCGACCACCCCCCGACAGGGGCAGTGTTAAGGGGGACATTAGGGCCCCGTTCGTGTATCGAATTGCGTCAACCAAGTGTGTGTAAGTGAGTAAGACCACCCGGTGACCCCCTGCGTGTGAATAATAAAGTGAGGGACTACATCTGCCACTGAGCTCTAGATGCCAGCAATAGTCTTGGATGCTAGTTGTCAGATGGTCTAAGTAAGTAAAATTCCTTGTTACGTGTGCAATTGACCCCGAGAGACTTGCGAGTGCGATCCCGAGACGCGGCAAGCGACGCTAAGGCGAGGCGCGACTACGTGCATGCGGTGTTCCTTCGGACCCCACGATTCACTCTATCAAAGCATCACCGGAATGTCACCTAGGTGTCATCGAGGTGTCGCCTACTATAAATAATAGAGTAGCCGAGTACCTCTAGTCAGGTATTAAAGACAATAGAGGAGAAGGCTTAGTATTTAGCTAGATCTATCCTCTATGCTCCCCTAGTGCAAGGAGGGGTAAAACAGAGAGAAAAACTGAATCTTAGGGAGGAAAAGATCCTCTACTAAGATGAGTCTAGATATGCCGTTTTATATCTAGGAGGGGGTCTTAGTTAATTAGTATATAATATATTAGTAATATCGTGGTAACACCCGGGTGACCTCCCTGTGAGGAGTAGAGTGACTGAGCACCTCTAGT
>NRSZ01000202.1:0-24530 GCA_002901185.1 Tolypocladium capitatum
CCTCCTCCTCCTCCTCCTCCTCCTCGTCGCTCTCCTCGCGTCGAAAACGGCACCGCGCGGCTGGGCCCTTTGCCCGCATGAGCATGCATGCAGCAACGGATATACTGATGATCGGCCGCCCCTTGGCATCGCCGTCTGTGGAATCAATGCTTCTGGCTGACTTGACTTCTCCCTCGCTCTCGCACTGCAGCCCAAATCACGCAAATGTCGCCGTCCGACTCCAGTTGCCGCCGTCATCCGCAGGGCGAAACTCGACGCCCTGTCCAAAGTACCCGGCATCCTGCCACGCCTTCATCGCCGCACCGTCAAAGGGGCCCTGCGTGGCTCCATCTCCGCCGTCGCGCCCGTCCGTCCACCGAAACTCCCACATCGTGCCATCTCCAGCCGTCTCGCCGCCGCCCTCCTCGCCAGCTTGTGGCTCGGGCTCGACCCAATCCTCGCCCGTCTCGCGCCGATACTCCCGCACCAGCATCTCTCTCTCCTGGTCGTACACTTCCTCCTGGTCGCGGCTGAGTAGCTTGTCGGCCGCATCTGTGATGGCATTGATCGATTGCTTGATTCGGGCCTGCTCTGCATCCCCGGCCACGCCCGGGTCCACGTCCATGCCCTCGGCGCCCTTGTTGAGCCTCTTGAGCTTCCATTTCGCCGTCTTCTTGGGCTTGATCTGGCTCCTCCCAAGCCGCGCCAGAGCCTCCAACGGCGTTTCGGCCCTTTCTAGCTGTAGTATCAGCGTCTTGAGCAGGTCTGACACCAAGACGCCGTCTTCCTGGATGCGCTGCTTCCGAGCTTCGGCTTCGCGCTTCTCATGCGCCTCCGCCGCCTTTCTCATATCCTTCTTGCTGAGCCCTTGCAGCCAGTTGTCGTGAACCGCGTCGGGGTCTCCGGCTTTGCGCACGTAATTTCCTTCCTGGTCGAACCGCCCGTCGTCCATCTCAGCCTCGAGGTTGAACGCTTCTAGCTTTGGCGCGTTACGCTTCAGGCCGCCAGCGCCAACCTCCTGGTCCAATCCCTCCTCTTGGATCGCAAGTTCCATGTCGGCCTCGTCATCGCTGCTCTCCCGCTCATCCAGCCTGACATGCCCGCCACTTTTGCTGCCTTCCACCTGGCCAGGGATCTGTGAAGGGTCGAGGAAGCTCACTTCCTTTTTTTTCCGCCCCGATTTGTCAAAGCCGCCGGCATCTGCCTCTTCTTTGGCTTTCTCGTCGACGGCAGGAGCAAAAATGTCATCGTCGTCATCGTCGTCATCGTCGTCGCCGTCGGCGTTTGCTTTGGATTCCGTGCCGCCGGCGCCACTGCCTCTGGCGCTGTAGCTGTCCAGTTTCTCCAGAATATTCACATCGCCTTTCTTGCGACTCGCTGCTCTTGTATTGAAGGTCTCGTTGTCCGAATCGCTGTCGTAGCCATCGAGGTTTACAGCGCCACGCTTTGGGGCACTGCCGCCGCCTATCACGTCTGCGTCAAGCACCGCGTCGTCTTCCCGCGTGTCCGGGGCGAGGGTCGATGGGTTGCGCACGTCAAACTTGACTCGCTTGGTGTCGGCCTCGTCGTCGTCGCCCTTGTCGTGGTGATGCGTGCGCGCGAAGTTCTCGCCGGCTCTCTTGGGCCGCGCCGCCGAGTGTCGCGATGCCATTCCGATTAGAACGGGCAGAACCGTCGTGCCCAGTAAATGGAGGAGACGGGGTCTGCAAACCTGTAGATGGAGTGAGTTGATGGCGTGGCTCGCGGATCATTAATGGAGCCGAGTTGTCGTCAATCCCAGAGCTGCCTTGACCCCACATGTCCATCCGCGTCCGCCGCTGCGCAGGTCTTCTTCCTACGCGTACATCAACGCCCTGGCAAGCGACACCTGCAACGCTTCCACCGGTGTACATGTGCGCGCTGCTTCTCGCACCCGTTGCAAGCAAGCTTCTGCAATCGAGGTGAATCCGCCACGCTCTGGACTCTTGACATCCTCGCAGTCTGCCTTGGCCACGACTCTTGACCGGCAAAGGCGGCAGTGCCAGGACGAGCTGCCAAGATGGTTTGTCACCAAGCACCCCTCGCTCGGGCTCTCCTACGCATGTTTAACAACTCCTGCTAGTACTCCGGCTTCGGTGGCGGCTATAGGTCGGACGACCCGGAGCGCCTGTACAACTTGGCGCGCCAGAGAGGACGAGGGTTCGTTCAGCGTTTCGACGAGTACTACAGATGCTACCCCGTCATCATGGCGCCAGGCTCCGAGCGGCCTGAGCTCAACTACGGCTCCAAGATCATCCTCCCGCCCTCGGCTCTCGACAAGGTCTCCAAGCTTCACGTGCAGTGGCCGCTTTTGATGGAGATGATCAACGGCGAAAAGGGCAGGCATTCCCACGCCGGTGTGCTCGAGTTCATCGCCGAGGAGGGACGAGCGTACATTCCGCAGTGGGTTCGTAATATCCCCCTTCACCCTTGGTCTGTCCTTGCATCTAACTCGCTGCAGATGATGGTAACGTTGGGCATGGAAGTGGGCGACATGATTCAGATTCGAACCACCTCGCTCGAACTCGCCAAGATGGTCAAGCTGCAACCCCAGTCTGTCAACTTCCTCGAAATCAGTGACCCCAAAGCCGTTCTCGAGAGAGCTTTTAGGAATTTCGCGACTCTCACGAAAGGCGACGTGTTCAACTTTGAGTACAACGACGAGGTCTACGACGTGGCTGTCCTGGACGTCAAGCCAGAGACTGACAAGATGGGCGTCAGCATGATTGAGACGGACGTGTCTGTCGAGTTTGCCCCTCCCGTTGGCTACGTTGAGCCGGAGAAGAAGAGCGGCACCAGCACGCCACGCAGCACCCGCGGTGGTCTCCCTGCTGGAGGAGTCTTGCACAACCAAGGAACCATGGCCCAAGCCATCAATTACAACGCCATCGCTCCGTCTGTGACGAGCACTCCCACCAACTTCTTTGGCGAGGGACAACGTCTCACGAAGAAAGGCAGCAAGACCGTGACGCCAAAGCCGGCCACGCCAGTGCCAGTCGATCCCACGGCCTTGCCTAAACGGCGCACAGGAGCCCCTGCTGCGCTCCGGTTGCCGCCGAATAAGTTGTTCTTTGGGTACGAGCTGAAGCCGGTCAAGACGAACGAGGATAAGAAGCAGGAGAGAGAGACTGCCGAGAGACCCCACTTTGCCGGCCAGGGCCAGAGCCTTCGCGGCACCGTGAAGAGAAAGGGCGAGGGAGATGAGAAGTCGAAGACGCCGGACAAGAAGGGACCGGGTGAGGGGCATCGCCTCGACGGCCGCCGGCCGAAATGACGGCCAGACGTGAAAGCTTGCAAGGCGTTTGGGGTCAGGTAAGGGATCATGCACGTGAAATGACGACGGAATAGCAAACACCAGGCATTTGTGTCGGTAGCTTAGTAGCATAGTGATGGCTGACGGGATCACCAAGGCCATGATGACGAATGCTTGCTTTACCGTCACGAGTATGGTTCTTCGTCACGAGACGATGGGACAGAGCGTTCGAGTAATACTGAGAAATGTGCATGGAACCACAGGCAGATAATTGGATTCCATTTGCCTATGCCGACGATGTGCCACAGGCAACCTCGTATGTCTGTCTGTCTGCGTAAAGAAGAACCCTTCAACACATAAAGTTGAACCATCTAACCATCGGCGCCCTTCCGAAACTCTGAAAAACCACGCCATGGTTGTTGTCCGAGCATAAATCCGAAACCACATTCCCTGCACAGCTGAGTTGCGACTGGGCGGCGTCGCAACTGAGCGGCGTCGCCACCGAGCGGGTGCTCAAAACCTGCCTCGGTCGGCAAGCCACTTCTGAAACTGGGCCTCGTCATGGCCGATAGTCTGGCTAGATGCGGACTGTTAGCAACCTGATTTCGGAGTGTAGGAAGAATGGGGTGCCGTTTGGCTTACCTGCGAGCACGGCTATACACCTTCTCCTTCTTGACAAAGGGCGATTCGTCCTCAGAGTCGGCCTTGGCTTTCTTGGGAGTAGGGCCCACGAGATCGTCCTCGTCATCCTCGCCCTCGTCGAGGTGCACGAACTTGGTGGACTTGCCAGGCGTCACCTTGCGCTTCGTCGGAGTGTTGTTGCCCTTCTTGGGCGTGCTTGCAGCCGGACTACCTTTCTTGGTAACATCGCCATTGCGTGCCTTGAAGTCCTTCATGACGACTTTGGTGAAGTGCTGGCTAAGAGACAGTCAGCGTTGCAAGGACAAACGAGAGAGTGTGGTAACTGACCTGATGGCGTCCTTGGTGAATCTATAGCCGATACTCTCCATGATGGAATAGACCCTCGGCCAGTTGTACGAGGGTTTCCCCTCGTTATTGGCGAGGATGATGGCAACCGAGAGGTCGCGCTCAGCCGCCATGTCCCACTTCTTGTCACCAGCAGGCATCTTCAATGGGGATAACGCGGATCGAGCAGTGTCTGTATGTAACCAGTCAGGTCAGCTTGGTCTCGTGTCGTGATGGGGGTGGGGTTGCGGAAGGCGAAGGCCAAAGAACTAAGCTACGAGACCCTCTCTGCGATACGGGGCCAAGTGCAGGCTGGAGGATAACAGAAACATGACAGAATGCATACCCGATGGAAGTTGCGTTGTGATGGAATCGTCGTGAGAATTGCTTGAAGGAATTGTGTGGCTGTGAAGCTCCAACTGGAACGATAGTGAGATGTGAGAGGAAGGAAAGTCTTTCGAAGGATTGAGAATTACTTGAAGAGGAAGAGCAAATACCAGATGCTAATGCCCGAGGAGCTGGTCCAAGTCACCCCATGCTCTTCAGCAGACCAAAGGTCGGTGGCTGGCGAGTAGTTATTCACAGCTGGCTGCCGGTTATTAGAAAGGGCCAGGTGATGGCCGTGCTGCGCGCAGTGCGAGCGGCTAGTCTGGCTTAGCAGTGTGCTCTTGATATGCCCTTGAGGGCTCTGGGAGTTGGCGGCAAGGGGGACGCTAGACTTGAGGAGTCTTTTATTACTCCGTGGTTACCAGGACTCGGGTGGATGTTAGCACTATGATTATGCAATATACCCTACATGTTCACACCTGCGTTGGCGCCGTTGATGCTGTAATTGAGAGTCATTGTCTTGCTGTAGTTGGACAAGGGGCGTATTCCTGTACTTCAACCACAAACGGACCCAAGATATTCACATTAAATGCGGATTCTGATGGAAACACACAACTGATGGAAGCACGTGGCGTCACAAAGTCTAAGACCGGGCAATAACTTATGGTATCACGATGCCATTCCATTCCGAGACCTATCGAAACCGGCAAGCCAACGTCTTCGTCATGTCGCCTCAACCCTCAGATTCCATACCCATTCGATTCCACTCCCACGCCCGCTAGTCTCGAGCCACTGTGGCGACCCTGTTCGCTGATCGGTACTGCATAGTAGACTTCCTACACCAGACAAAGGGCGGGACGTCGTGGGGATTTAGATCTCGTTGGCCTCGTTGGCTTCAGCGGTGTCGGCTGCCTTACACAGCTTCCTGCAGCAGAAATATTAACAAAGATTCTACCTCATCACCAGTTTCACACGGAACATAGTCTTGCCTGAGTTGCTCGTTGATCTTGGCCTTCTTGGTGGGGGTGGTCACTTCAAGCTCCTCGTCCGAGAGCTCACGCTTGAGGAGGTGCTTCACCTCCTCCTCGTCGTCAAAGGGGGTAAGCTCCTTGGCGTTCTTTCTGGACGGGGTCTTGCGCTTGCGAGCGCTGGTTGGCTTGGACGGAGTCGTCTTGGTGGGCGTGGTGGTGCCGCCGGCGGCTTTGTTGATGCCCGAGACGTCGCGGTTCTTGCGCAGTTTCTGGACATGCTGGCTATGAAGAGTCAGTCAGTGGCTACACGAGAAGACCATGGCACGAGATGAAATGAACGAATGAAGGTACTTGATAGCATCGTAGGAGTAGGTATAGCCCATCTCCTTCATGCGTTCGGTGACGAGCGTCACCATGGCCTTGTTAGGCTTGATCTTGTCAATGAAGGCGAGGAGGAGGGCCTCGTGGGAGGTGGCGTCCCACCCGCGAGAGGGCATAATGGCTTGCAGCGTGTGTTGGGTGTGAAGTCCGGGTGGTAGTTGTTTAAGGTGCTCAGTTAGAGATGAAGATGAAAAGAACGAAAACAATCCGGCGGTGGGAGGGGAGATAGGTTGCCGTGGGTGATGCGAGATGAGGTGCAGCTGGCAGTTGGACCACCTGACCGCCAAACGCAAAATCACAAACCAAAAAAAGGACAGCGGGACAACTTTGGAAGCAGAAAGAGTGAAACAGAGTGTACCGAAGCGCGTTTTCGCTGAACTCATAGCCCTTGGCCCGCAGCTCATTCATGACCTTGGCCCAGTGCTCCGAGGTGAGGCTGATGTGCTGGAACATGGCGATGAGAAGGTCCTCATGGACGACGGGATCCCACTTCATGCACTGACGGCCGGCCATTATTGCAGTTCACTCGAGCCTAAGCGAGCAAACGGACTTTGATTTGACGAGTTGAAGTTGTGCAGCGTCGTGGGCGAGGAGATGAGGAGCGAGGGTTAAAGGTTTGAAAGAGTGAGGGGCAATCCAAGTGGTGAGCGAGAGGCGTTGAACTGGCAACGACGCAGAACCACGTGAGTCTGTTGGTCTCTTGCTGCATCCAGGACCAGCTGTGCCGGTCTGCGAGGGTTCCAAATAAACACAGAACAGCGCAAGCCAGGGACAAACCGGAAAGAAAAACGCAACGCAGATAGAACAGAGCAACACATCGCTTACCGAATGGCCTCCCACGAAATGTCATGCTCCCGCTGGTGAAGGCTCTCCACGATAGCCTCCTTGACAGCTGGGCCAAGGCCATTGACCTGATTGGCTGCCTCGTAGAGGTTCACCACCAGGTTGTTGAGGAAGACGGAATTCTCCCAGATAGCTGGTCCCTTGGGGGGCATCTTAGCTGAAGATGGCGCGTTTGCGAGGTGAAGTGTTTCTCTTTAATGGGTGCGGTTGCGTAGGAGCCGGAGGTTGAACCTGTTGTGTTGATGGCTGGGTTGACCTGCAGGTCGTTGAACAGGCAGGGCTGCTGTGGTTGGAGCGGGTGGAGGGCGGGCTGTTGTGGTTGCCGATCAGGTGAACAGCACCTGTTTAACGCTAGCCTTTTGCCCTTCCAGGAGTATACAGTTGCCAGATGTTGTTACAACCCTAATAGATACGCCTCCCGTCCCAATTCTTCAAACTCCAGTCCAATATCAATGGTCCGACAATACACTCCTTCCATGTGCAGACCCGTCCAGGGAACGCTGAAAAACATTGCACCTGCCTATTTTGTAAAACAATTTCACATCGCTGCAGTTCATAAGAGCGAGAGTAGAAAGAAGGCTAAACAGAAGGCGGGATGCTAGGCCTCACCGTAGTTGTCGAAGCTGCAATGCCGTTAGCCTGTGGAAGCCATTGCCACCCTTTGCCAAACATACTCTGAGCTGTACTGGTCCGCACCGCCAGATCCGTTGTGGGCAGCAAGAGCGAGAACCGCTTCGTCGTCGAGAGACGGATCATGCTCCGGTTCAGGTTCAGGCTCTAGCTCATGCGAATCCATCTTCTGGCGCTTGGCAGGGTGATGATGGTCATCTTCATCCTGCTCGGCTTGTTCGCTTGACTCCAACTGACCAGCGCTCTCAGCACCATCAGCGTCAACGTCGCCTTCGATTACATGGTCAGGATCCGTAGAGACCGGCTCGGGTTGGACAGCAGACGCGGTGATGGCTGGTGCCGATGGATCGCCGGGCGCTGCCGAGGCATGCTCCGATGATACGACATCGCCGTCCGTGGGTGCCCCGGGGGACTGGTGAGGTGATTGAGATTGCTGAGGTTGACCCGGAGCTCCGAGCAATAAGGCACCATGAGCTTGTCCAGGCATGGTTCCAAAGAACTGTCCCGGCACGGCACCAGGGAACGGTCCCGTCACAGCGCCAGGAACCTGTCCAAGAGCATGAGCGGGGACGGCACCGGCGCCTGGGCTGGGCTGCCCAGTGGAATCCTGGTCCTGCTGCTTCCGAGGCCGGCCTCGTCCAGGGCCGGGTCTTCTCGTGATGGGATTCAGGGTTGGATCGACACGTTTAGCGCTCTCTGCAGCAGCCCCGTTTGCGTCAGCTTTGTTCTGGGCCCTCCTAAGGCCCTGGAAGTGTTGCCTGTGAGGGGAGTCTGTCAGTCGTTGGATCAGACAATATCGTGAAGCAGTTGTCCTGTTGAAGACGCAAGAATAGTTGTTGACATGTCAAGGGACTCCATGTACATGATGGTCAAGACTCCGGACTGAACACAGGCAGGAGGTCTTTGGCAATGTGCAATTGGGCAGGGCCAAACTCGTATGATGGATGAGATGCATGAGCAGGACACCTACCGACAACCCTCGTTGGTGAAGCCGTAGCCCATGGCTCGCATGTGGTTGCCAATCGTGGTCCATTCCGCGCCGCTTATGACGCCAATGTTTTTGACGGACAAAATGGTAAAGAACAGGTCCTTGTCTGCGCGGTCGTTCCAATTCTTGTTGTTCATGGCCATATTCAGACGACTGTGGGTCACCACGGCGACGTGCGTAAGTCGCAGTGGTGGTGGCCTGGTCTCGTATGTAGTCGGCAGTCCTCTATGCTGGTCGACGATAGGCAGTGTTAACTTGGGTGCTCGAACGACGGGCAAAATTGGTAGTGGGAATTGGTAGGACAGTCGAGGTTGGGGGGATGGGGGTTTAAAGCGTGGCCCGTGCGCGCCGGAGCCGGCACGTGGGAACCACCGGAGACTGGGACAACCCTTATTCCGGGCACGTGATGAGGTGCTGATTGCTGGCAACGCCTCGGAAGCACTTGAAAATGGCCGACGGCTTACGTGGAGCTCGATGAAGGAGATGAATAGACATTGGGACGAGTGGAACGAGGCGTGAGCCGAGATTGCGGGAGTCGCAGACGGTTGCACAAGCCATGTAGCTCGCATGGATCAGTGATGCAACGGCTTAGCCGGGGCTGAAGCGGCGTTTAGCCGAGCAGCAGCGCACCGCGAGCAGCGGCGGCAGCGGCGGCAACGGCGGCAACGTCACGTTCCGCGCTAATGCTCGTGGATGATGGCCGGCTGATGCAGTTGGTGCCGGTGGACTCTGACGCCACTACCTGGTCTACAGCCGCTGGAGCGAAGGGTCCCGCCGCGGACGTTTACCAATCTACATGGCAATGACCCGAATTGCGCAGCATGCACGACGAGGCTGCCGGCATGGCCTGACGGCGAGTCGACAGCGACCAATACCGCACGTCCAGCGTCTTGCTTTGTAAGAAACGGCGGAGCCATGACGGTGGGGCCGCGTTACGTGAGCAGCGGGCAGGCATTGTTCAGGGGAAGGCGAGCGAGTACTCCGTACAGGTACGTACCTCTTCCGCTCACGTGAGTTCGTGGCAACCTGGCGGCACCCCCCGTCTCGCCAAAGCTCGAGCCGGTCGCGTCTTCCGACCACCTCCCGCCATCCCCTCCCCGACCAGAAGCGTCGCTGGCGCCCCTACGCGACCATGGGCGGGCTCGGATTAATCCCCAATGGTTCTGAATCATCGTCTTTGTGACGCTGCGAATTTTCCCGGCGGCGGGGGCGTTTTTGAAGGCCAAAACGGGCACTCGTCGTCATTGTTGAAGATGGAGATGGTTGCGCCGCAAGCCCCCTTCCTTTTGATGACGCCGACAGTACAAGGATCGGTGAGGCGCACTACCAGCTGCGCGGCACGGTCTTGGCCTCGCCTCGTCGCCCCTCCGCGTCTCTGGGACTCGGCGTCTCTGGGATTAAAATGAGGCGAAGGCAGACTCGGCGAGACACAGGCTCTCGTCCGAGGGAGGCCCCATCTCGGCCTCGTTCGTCGTCCATGTCAGACGGCCCAGCCCGGTCGGCGCGACGACGATATGGCCGGTTGCTCGGCGAGAGGACAAGGCTTAGAACGGCATACGCACTGCTGTCTTGTGCAGCACTGCTCCGTACATGTCTCGGGATCCAGAGCGACGCCAGTAATGCCCATTGCGGCGGCTTCGACGTGGTCCCGAGCGCCTGCGGGCTCCGCCGGGGCTGGCGGAACGACGCTTTCTTTTCTGCGCCCGGGCAGTAATTATGAGTCATACTGTTTCGGTCCAGAGCGGATTCAGCAGACCCCGGTCTCCACCGCCGATGGCCATCGTCTGGGCCTTTCGAGGAGGGACTGGAATCAATCATGCCCTGGCGGGCTAGCAGCCTGGCGGGTTGGTAGCGCTGTGCGCCGCGCTGTTGCGGCCACTTTACGCGCTGGGCCGCTCCCCCGGCGCGCAGTCCCCGCCACTTTACGCACCCCCAGGCCCCCGACGAAGGAAGCACTAGGCAGCCACGGGCTAATCCAGCGCTGCCCTCTCACCCCCCTCACGCCTAGGTGCCACCATGATGCCGGTTCATGATGCCGATTCGGCGGCCATCAGTGCATGGATGCACCATGGGGGCCGTCGGCTCGATGCTTTTGACCTTTGTTGGACCTTTCCCCTCGGGACGCTCCATCTTGTCCCTGCTCCCTCATCCATCCGTCGTTGCAACGCGGTATGTCCAGCGCTGGCCCGCATCAAGCAATCGTATCCTCCCACCCATCTGCCATCTACCTCTTTCCCGCCCCGACCGGCCTCCCTGACTTCTGCCCGACTCCATTCTCGCCGCATTCACGCCGACTCACCTCAACTGCCTCCCTCCCGTCTCCACACTCTCGGTCCGGCTGCTGAAGCTTCCCGAGCTGCCTTGGGCTCTCCGTATCGCGAATGCTTCATCCGCTCGCGGGCCGTCCCTTGTGTCTCGTCTGCCCTCCGCTCTCCTCGCCCAACCAACATCTCGCCTTCCATCCGCCACCATGGCTCGCAACAGCGAAAACGTCATGGCTCGCTTCCTCTTCGCCATCCTGAAGCAAAAGGACCTCAAGGATGTGAGTCCTGGACTGCAGTTGGCTGACTGCGGACTCTGACCTGACCTCGTCACAGATTAACTGGGATCAGGTCGCCCAAGATCCGGTCCTCCTCGAGTCCATTACAAATGGACATGCGGCGAGGATGCGATTCTCACGCTTCCGGTCAACGGTCACAGGTAAGGGGCCGCAGAAGCGCCGCCGTCGAGTCGGCAAGGCTCGCGTGTCCAAGTCCGCCAAGGGCCACCCGTCCGCCAAGGGCCGCCCGTCCGCCAAGGGCCACCCGTCCGAAAAGGACCGCCCGTCTGAAAAGGACCACCAGTCCAAGAAGGATGCTGTCATCAAGCCAGAGTCTGACGTCAACGTATCGTCGAACGCTCAAGTATGTCGAGATGTGCTTGGCTTGTCAACCTACGACGGAAACTCTACGTCTTGTCCATCACAGCACCAGCCTTTCCGGCTTACCTCCCCCTATATGGGCGACACTCAAAACGACTTCAGTCCTCGATTCGCCACACCTTGTAGCGACGACCTGACGTGGGTCATGTCCGTCCCTCCCGCAGCTGTTGAGAATGCTGCGGACAGCTTCGTCCGAGGCGCAGATGCAGGCCCCGACTTGCTCAACCACGAGGCCCCCTCTCCGGCCATTTCCACCTTCGGAACTCCCTACGGCTACTACCCCTACGATTCCAGACCAGTCTTCCAGAGCCAGGACATCTCCGAACTCTGCGCCACCCAGACTTTGATGGACTACATCCAGAACTGGACCAACGACTTCCACGACCCGCAGTTCCTGTGGTAGCCCGTGGAAGCAGGGTCCAAGAGAAGGCGACGGTTGATGGCTCGTAGGCGACGCTGATTTCATGACGCAACCACGAAAACTTCACTAGACTGCGTATTCTTCACGGCCGACGCTGGGCAGGAGTTGGGTGGGAGTTGGGTGGCCGAACAAAAGCCGAACAAAAGTTGTATAGTTTAGCAGCTGGGGTTTGCTGGCTCTGTTTTAATTTTTGGATTTCCACAAATGACCAACGGCCAAGCCTGCTGCCGATTCTTACTTGATATATTGACGCCAGTGCATGTCTCCCGCATCGTCGATGCATGCTGCACTCTCCAGTGTCGCACGACGCCCGCGCCCAAGGGGACAGTCCCCCGGTATGTAGGCCCCCGGTATGCCAGGCAACTGCTCGCAGCTGACCCGCTCAGCACCCTGAATCACACTGCAGGTCTCTCGGGTTGCCGGTTTAGCGACTCCAGTTCAAGATAAAAAGCCGCTATTTCTATTCGCGGTGCGTGTTGCCCTGCGCTTTCTCTCTCGCACCTGCATCCTGATCACGTCCATCCGCAGCCCCGCAGCCTCCCGCGGCTCCATCTCAACAAACACACACAAACCTCTTTCGCAAACGACCTCAACGTCGACGTAGGTTGACTCTAGTTTTTGTTATCTCCTTTGATATTTATTGAAGCCGTTCTCACAATCCATCTTTTGCAGCAAATCCGCAGTCATGGCTGAGGGGATGACTAAGGCTCCCAAGAAGGAGCCCACTGCGTCGGAGGCCATGTTCTTTTTTGCCATTGTAAAGCATACCAGGAACAAAGCTGATATCGACTGGGACTTGGTCGCTGCGGAACAGGGCTTCAAGAACGCTGAAGTTGCCAAAGTGAGCCTGCTCGCGTCCGCGACGCAACCTTCTGTGCCGTCTGGCACCGCATGCTAACACGGCTCACTGCACAGGTCCGCTTCGGCCAGGTCAAACGCAAGCTTGGTATCACGACCTCGAACGACACTCCAGGTTCCTCCCCCCGCTCTGTCGCCAAGAAGGGAACTATCCCCGCCGACCACACTCCCGCAAAGGTCAGGAAGAACAGCGCCCGCACTGGAACCAAGGGCTTCGCGGGCCGAGGCCGTGCCAGGGTCAAGAAGGAGGAGCCGGCTGAGGACGTGGACGATGCGACCGTGGGCGACGCTGACACCGTCAAAGCTGAGCCTGTTGACCCGGCGGCCCAGTTCGAGGCTGACATGAACGCGATCCACGAGGATGATCCCTTCTAGGCCCAGGACTTCGTGGCAGTCGCTGCCTCCAGTCTCACAGCCAAGGTCTTACTGCTGTGCGCCGTTTTGAGAGTTGGGTTTGCCTTTACTGTGGTGGAAACATGGAGCTATTGACGCCACATGCGCGGTTCATCGGACGTCAATATCACGGAAACGCGTGTACTCTAGAGGAGAACTGAGACGACAAGTGAACTTGGTATCCATCGCCGTAAGTGGTTCGTACGATCTGGAGTTGTCGTGACGTGTTGCTCCTGTGTGCCTTGTCGAGCCTGCACGAGCGCAAATAACGCCCTTCAAGTAACTTGAATGCTCCCCTGAATCTGCGAACAACAGCCTTTTGCCCAATGGCCATTGCGTTCCCTACGATTCCATGCAATACGACTGCCTTGCTGACCGCCTGTTGCTACCGCAGGGACCATTGGTTGGTGTTTGCCTGCGCCGCACCTCGTTTAGACTGACTGAACAGACTCCCCTGTATCTGAGTTGATGCCTGAGAGATCTTGGTGCCTTGGAGTTCTATGCACGCCATGGACTGGTCTGACGGATCTAGGGCAGCCAGATTCTGGTATTTATTCTCTCCTCGCTGCAAACGGTCTGCCCACACATTTCAACTCTGTACACAAACACTCGCCCGTGGCCTCATCACCAGTTTTCACCATCGCTACTCCGCTGTGCAAGTCAATCACGCTTCCATCTATTAAAGAAGTCAAACAAAGTCCCACATCACCGGGTAAGTGTCTTTTGGCTTTGGCTTGTCTTATTCCTCCTAACTAATCGCTGGCAGCAAACCGCAATGCCTCCCAAGAAGGTTGCAACTGGCGAGGGAGCAGATGCTCCCATCGGCCTTACCGACAACGAACTTCGCTTCATCAAAGCAATATTCGATAATATGACGCAAAAGCCTGATGCGGATTGGACTCAGGTTGCTAACGACTTGGGTCTCAAGGACGCCAAGTGCGCCAAAGAACGATTCCGCCAGATGTCCAACCGACATGGCTGGCGCGACCAGGGCTCTGCTGTCACCACCTCGCCTCGCAAGCCCAGGAGCGCTGCCACCGGACCTTCTGTCAATGGAAAGATCAAGAAGACACGATCTCCTCGCAAGAAGATCATCAAGTCGGAGTCTCTTGTCGAGGAGGAGGAGGAGGAAGTCAAGGACGAGGTGAAGAATGACCCTGACGAGACTGAGACTGAGACCTAAGCTTCAGTCTCCGAGGCCGAAAAAGACGCTGTCTAGTGTTTGCCACATTCACGCAGAGCCCTGGCAAGAGAGTATGGAGTTTGGCGCGTGGTCACTTCTGCTTTAGCTATTTGCGCTGATGGTACGACGAAATGGGATCTGAGTGACGGCATCAACTTGTTCCGTGTAAACATCCGATGTGACTTTGATGAGTGCTTGCATGATTATTGTCACGCACTTGAAGTGCAAAACTTCAGACACTTGAGTAGCACGTAGATGGAGTCCACCCGAAGAGTCAATGGGCACGACACCAGGTACATGATATGCGGTGGTGGCGGGGGTAAGTTTGTCTCTTGAAAATAGCTAGATCTGGCACCAGTGTCTCGAAGAAGTCTTGCGCTCCCATATGCCAATAAAGTTGAAAACACTTGAGATGCAGGCATTTGTGACGTACAGACTAACCCCAATTAACCCAAGCGGGCTAATAGCATGCATCGACAACGCTATTCAGCCACCCGCCCAATCTAAGCTTCACGAAGCGGCCAAGTTCACTAGACCTATCTTATTGTTTACCTCCGTCCATATCTCGAAGAAGCTTATCAATATATTCTTTCGCTGTAGAGAGATAGAGGATATAAGCAATAGCGTAATAGATTGCGAGCAGCCGAGGCGAAGGAGGATCGATAGTTCGGGTCTCTGTAAGGTATAGCTCGCGAGTAATAGGTAGATTAAGTTTCTCTAGTATAAAGTCAGGAAGAAATGAGCCGATTCGGTAGGTATGCGCCTGATCTAGGATAGCTTCGAAGAATATATTGAAGTCCTTAAATAACTAATAGAGTCCAGAATCAAAAGTAATAGCATTATATAGCCAGTCGGTACTTCGTATCAGAACCCTCGATTAGATACGTAACGCTACTATCAAATATGTTGAGGATTGAAAGTATAGTTTATTTCGAAGTATTCTAGTTAAAGTAAGCTAAGGAGTAGTATTATTCATAGGAGGATTTACTAATTAGGAATCCGTATTAGCCTCTATTAGGGAATATAGTAGGATATAGGCGACTTTAAGATTTCTAAATAGTATCGGATCGTTTCTAAGCAGAACCCTATCATCATCTCGAGTATTGGCGCCGTAAACCACAACGCGGGCGGCCATTGCACGTAGATCAAATGCTCGTGATATGACACGGCGATGACGATCATGTATAAGACAGGCGCCCCGAAGAGCAGAGACTCGGTCTGGCGTTCTAATAAAATTTTACGACCCTCCCTGTAATTTTTAGACTGCAGAATGGTATACTGGGGATAGCTGGGGGGTTTTTCTCATAGAATCTTTCACTAAAAGGAAGTCAGCAGGGATCAAGGAGGAGAGAGGGCTGGTAGTCAAACAAGGCAGAAAGAAGCCATCAAAGAGATACTCTGCAAAGCCATTCAAAGCCGAGTGCAGGTCTAGGTCTGCCTCCACGTCCATATCGCCAAGGTTGACCAAATCCAGTCAGCTTTGCGTAATAGTGATTATTTAGAATCCTCTGGATGAAAGAATGATATTGGTCGCATGGTGCAAATTCTCAGACGAGACTGGATTTTCTAAGCACTCATCCGTTGGCACTTATGGCGACTTCAGACGGGGACTGCCAACCCCACAGGCTCTCGCATCTAGAGGACGCGATATCAAGGGCCGAGCCAGCTACCTCCACCAAAGTCACACGTGCAGTTAGGGCATCGTGCATTTCCAACAGTCTCGCTTAATATAGCACAGTCCTGAACAGTCGGGCCGCTGTCGCTTCGTCTTAGGGGCTACCTGGCGCACCCAGCAACCGTTACCGCTCGGTATGCACTATAGCAGTGGGATCAGTGCCAGGTTGCCCGGATACAGTGAGTGTGCCCCGTGTAACGGGGAGCTCACTTGCTCGCCCCTCCTGGCACTCTCTTTGCTCAACTCCCTACAGCACGGTCTTCCGCTCCCTCGCATCAAGGCTTCACAAACTGCTCTACGGCAAACAACGATCCATACAGTAAGTGAGTTTGATTTCATAGCATCTATATGCACCAAGTCTTTCAACTTGACGTTCTACGTGCGCTTGTTTCGTGGTCCCTGGCATTGGCCATATGCAGTCTGCAGTGAATCGACGTGCTCGGGACTGGGGCACTACCTGAGGCAGCGCTCCAAGTCATGGTACGATGCCCCATATATTGATTCCACTGCTTGATTTTGTGGGCTATAAAGGAGCTCCCTTATCCATCGTGTCATCTCGACTTCTCTCTTCCACCTCACGCACAACTCGTCTACATTCCCCTGAGCTTGCACTCGCTCGACATTCTCGCACCCAAGCTCATCAGTTTACTGTCACATTACCCAAGACCCTCCAACTCGAATCACTGGTAGGTTTGTTTGTTCATTTTGCTTTTCTTTCCGAGTTCTGCCTGCGAACGCTGGTTTCATTGACCTCCCACGTCACGCCATCTGCTCAACTCTCGGCACAGCAGAACCTTATGCTATCAATCTTCCATTCGACAAGCATTATTATACTAACATTGTAGTAGCCATCACATCCTCCAAGATGTCCAAGCAGGATGTCTCCGAGCAGGTGAAGTTCCTTGTTTCTTGCATTCGGAACGCCACAAGCGGCAAGGTGAGTTCATACCTCATGCCTCTTGATTCTGCGAGCCACGTCTAACAAGTATAGCCTGATTTCAGTGCCGTCGCTACTGAACTGGAGATCGTTTCCAAGGCTGCGGCGTGAGTGCCTTTCCTTACCCCCTCGAAGAAACTCTCGATTGACCAACAAACCAACAGCCAAAAGCGCTATGAAAGACTGTTGAAGGCGCACGATATCAATGGCACCAAAGCTACCGCTATCAAGACTGGCAAGGACGGGGAGGCGACTCCCACTCCTCAGTCAACGCCCCAGAAGCGCAAGACCCCGCGCAAGGCTGCCACCGACCCGAAGAAAAGGGCGAAGGCGGCTGTCAAGGGTGAAGCTTCTGACGAAGAGGCCAAGGCCAAGCTCGTCAAGACAGAGGTGAAGGAAGATGACTCCGGTCTGTCTGGTACGTTTCAGACTCTCAGAACTTTGCAATCAGATCTCGTGCTAACCATGTTCAACTTGTTAGAACCTCCTGCTTCGGACGGTGAAGTCGAGATTTGATTTCGGTCTCTCGAATACTTGGCAGCTGCACCATCAGCGGAATGGTAGAGCTCAGGAAATACGAACCGTGGCACTACAACGAACAGCATCATGGTTTGTATCAAGCAAGCTGGAAGATGTTCTGAGCTGCTAGCTAGATAGCTCTTTCTTCCAATATCAACGTCTGATTGCACTGGGATCAACTGATGGCAGGCAAGCCATTATGTTCGTGACGTTGTGTCCACAGCATGGACTGAGAAATACCCGAGGCAGCTCTCCACATTCACCTGCTCATTCGGGGTTTTGCCGTGGTGCGGTCGTACACCCACGCCACTCCCAAATACCACGCACCGACGACGTCCCCCGAACTCATTTCTTCGTTCAAATGACTACAAAGAAGTACCATTACGATGTGCAATCACCTCTCTGCTGACAAACTTGTCCCAGGGCTTGAGGCGACGAGTGGTGGTGGGGTGTGGGTTGCGAGGCATCACATGGTCCCGAGTTGGCACTCTATTTCTTCCATCGAAGACGGCAGCTAAACATTTTCACCCAACGGTCCCGAAACCCCTGAGGCGAAAGACTTCCCTGCAAACAGCGATGAGAGCACCGTAGGTCTGATGAATACAGGCCACCCGCCCCCCGTAGACCAGCTGCTCAGCGATAGTCGCCCGGGCAATGAGCATAACTCCTATTGTGTTCAGCCGACAATACGTCCCGGACATTGATTGATGCCTCGGATGAAGCGCACGTCCTCGGAGATTCTGTTCATCTCGTTTTGAAGTTCGCCCAACCCCCCGCTCCCAGGCTCGCTTTCCTTCACGTACAACCTCGGGTTCGTTGCAAAGCCACCCAATCTGCCCGCTGTAGCTTGGTTCCCCTATTCAAACCCTCAGCCTGCACCCAAGCTCTTCGATCCATTCTTTCAAACGACCGCTTTCATCTCAATTCAGTCGAACAAACTTGGAATTGCCCAGCATGCCTCACCTCGGACGCTCAAACAACCCCGCTGAGGGTGACGGAGACAATCACCTCCTCCCCTCCATCTTCGGCAGCGAGCAACCCCGCAAGTCATCGCAGCAGACAGCGTCTTCTCATGATGGAGACATCATCACCCAGAGCGGTGGCCCTGTCCAAACCATTGCTTCTGGTGCCAGTGGCAATCGTCGATCCGTCTCCGCCAGTGCTCAGCGCGGCGGTCCGATCCCGCCGCCTGCGACTGTCGGCGCCGCAAGACTTCGCAACAATGCATGGACTCCAGGCTTTGAGCGAGCCATGAACAGTTTTGAGAATGGTGGCCGAGCTTCCATGCCGGCTCCCATCGGAACCGGTCGCCCTGCTCCTGGAGCCAACAACATTGGACGTTCCGTCAGCGCAGCCAAGCAGGGAACTTCGGCGCCGACTGCCAATAACTACTCGGCTCGCCTTGACCTTGGTCCCATCAGAGACGGAATCGAGAACGCGGTTGAGCAGCAGGTGGCTGACGCCCTCGGCCCGCTTCGCCTTGTGACCAACAATTTGACCGACACTGTCCACGCACTTGGTAGCATTGGCCAGGCGATCAACCAGGAGAACTCGGATTTCCAGGAGCAGAACGACGTCTTCAGCCGACAGATTGATCTCCACTACCGCGACATCCAGCAGAGCTCCGACACTGCCAACGCCCACGTCAGAGCCCTGGCTGGATTGATCGAAGCCCACGGCCATGCCGACTTGTCTACCAACGCCCATGTTCGAACCCTGGCCACCTTGGTCGAGACACACACTCAAATGAACCAGGTCGCCACCGAGAACGTCAACCGCAACGCCGTTCTTATCAACCAGCTCACTCAGGTCGCCGCCAGCCTCTCCCAGGTGGTTGCCAGCCTTCCCGGCTACATTGGCCATGTTGTGAACCATGCCGTTGCTCTGGAATACCAGTGTTCTTCCGCCTTGATCATTGCGGCTCAGAGAGAGGCTTTCGACCACATCATTGGCTTCTACAACCAGCAGCAAGCCGAGCTCGAGTGTCGCCGTGAGGCAATCGTACAGGAACTCAACACCATGGAGTGTGGCCATCGGAACGCTGGCGTCGAAATGACCGTTGCGCCCCAGGAGCCAGAGGATGCAGGAACTGCCGAGGAAGAGAGCATCGCTCAGGGAGGAGGCTCGGGGACTGCCGTGGGAGAGAGCGTGAAGCAGGAAGAGGGCATCAAGCAGGAAGACGACGCAGGGGCGACTCGGGAGGCGAAGCCAGCCCGCAAGGTCGGCGGCAAGGTCAAGGCCTTCCTCAAGGGGCTTCCCAGGTTGGCTCGCGAGGAGTAGAACATGGCTATCCAAGGCGGGGCCAAAGCCTGCTCAAAACTGGTGGACATTCGAGGTTTCGTGTCGAGCTCCAACCCGCATGCTTGGCCGCCTCGTGGACATTCCATGCGCTGGTCGCCCAGCCCGCCGTAGCTCAGTAGCTCTGCAGCTCTGCCACGTTGCCCTTGCCTGTCCTCGAGCGAAAGCCGCGCACGGGAGCAGTCCATCCAAGGAGCAGACAATGGCATCCATCGTCCCACGACAACCCCTTGTCAGAACGGATGCCGTTGGAAGAGAGTAGAACCTATGCTGCGAGGCGGCGCTAGGTCTGATTGGGCAAGGCGCCTCCCCGACCATCTCGGGACAATTTTTTTTGGGGCCGTCGAGCTTCTCCAATTGAAGTTGCTTCTTCTCGCTCTCCCGTTTTCCTCCTCTCCACGTCTCTCCCTGCCCAGAGTCTCGTCGAAGCTTGCATCGCTCCAGCCGAAGCATCGCCGGATCCCATCTTCTCACCCCTCCTCTCTAATCACACAAGATGCAGCGCGCGTTGAGCTCCCGGGCTCGGGCCACGGCTCTGTCCTCCACGGCTGCCAGGTATCGGGCCGGCGCTGGTCTCGGCCAGCAGCTGCGATTTGCTCACAAGGTGAGAGGACACCGGGATGCATGCCGCACGCAGCACGGCGCTGACGCGTTTTGCAGGAGCTCAAGTTCGGTGTCGAGGGCCGCGCCGCGCTCCTGGCTGGTGTCGACACGCTGGCCAGGGCCGTCGCCACGACCCTCGGTCCCAAGGGCCGGAATGTCCTGATCGAGTCCAGCTTCGGCTCGCCCAAGATCACCAAGGGTTAGTGTCGCCTGCAATCCCGCGGCGGACGCGCAAATTGGCTGACTTGCCCCTGCAGATGGTGTCACCGTCGCAAAGGCCATCAGCCTCCAGGACAAGTTCGAGAACCTCGGCGCCCGCTTATTACAAGACGTGGCCTCCAAGACCAACGAGGTCGCCGGTGACGGTACCACCACCGCCACCGTCCTCGCCCGCGCCATCTTCTCCGAGACCGTCAAGAACGTCGCCGCCGGCTGCAACCCAATGGACCTGCGCCGTGGTATCCAGGCTGCCGTCGACGCCGTCGTCGACTACCTGCAGAAGAACAAGCGCGACATCACCACCAGCGAGGAGATTGCTCAGGTAGCCACCATCAGTGCCAACGGCGACAACCACGTTGGCAAGATGATTGCCAACGCCATGGAGAAGGTCGGCAAGGAGGGTGTCATCACTGTCAAGGAGGGCAAGACCATGCAGGATGAGCTCGACGTCACCGAGGGCATGCGATTCGATCGCGGCTACGTCTCCCCCTACTTCATCACCGACGCCAAGGCCCAGAAGGTTGAGTTCGAGAACCCTCTGATCCTGCTTTCCGAGAAGAAGATCTCTGCCGTCCAGGACATCATCCCTGCTCTCGAAGCCTCTACCCAGCTGCGCCGACCTCTCGTCATCATTGCCGAGGACATCGACGGCGAGGCTCTCGCCGTGTGCATCCTGAACAAGCTCCGTGGCCAGCTCCAGGTTGTCGCTGTCAAGGCTCCTGGATTCGGCGACAACCGCAAGTCGATCCTGGGCGACCTTGCTGTCCTCACCAAGGCTACCGTTTTCACCGATGAGCTCGACCTCAAGCTCGAGAAGGCCACCCCCGACCACTTCGGGTCTACTGGCTCCATCACCATCACCAAGGAGGACACCATCATCCTCAACGGCGAGGGCAGCAAGGACGCCATCGCTCAGCGATGCGAGCAGATCCGCGGCGTCATGGCCGACCCCAGCACCTCCGAGTACGAGAAGGAGAAGCTCCAGGAGCGTCTGGCTAAGCTGTCTGGCGGCGTCGCCGTCATCAAGGTCGGCGGCTCCTCTGAGGTCGAGGTCGGCGAGAAGAAGGACCGATTCGTCGATGCTCTGAACGCCACCCGCGCCGCCGTTGAGGAGGGCATCCTGCCTGGCGGTGGTACCGCTCTCCTCAAGGCCTCCAGCCAGGCTCTCGGCGACGTCAAGGCCGCCAACTTCGACCAGCAGCTGGGCATCACCATTGTCAAGAACGCCATCACCCGCCCTGCCCGGACGATCATTGAGAACGCCGGCCTGGAGGGCTCCGTCATCGTGGGCAAGCTCACGGACGAGCACGGCGCAGACTTCAACAGGGGATTCGACAGCTCCAAGGGCGAATACGTCGACATGATCGAGGCCGGCATTCTTGACCCTTTCAAGGTCGTCCGCACTGGTCTCGTCGACGCCTCCGGCGTTGCCTCGCTGCTGGGCACCACTGAGGTGGCCATTGTCGAAGCTGCCGATAGCAAGTCTGGTCCTCCCATGGGCGGCGGCATGGGCGGCATGGGTGGCATGGGCGGCATGGGTGGTATGATGTAAGACGGTGACGCTGGGCGACGGACGCAGGCGTTGTATAAAAGGATCACTGGGCATGGATTCGGTGTTATAACGGAAGGACCAGGTGGCCTTGTAATCTCCCCTCTACACCTTTGGACATGTCTTCATACCCCTTCCAGATTCTCTTTCAGATTCCAGGCAGCTTGGAACCCCTGTACAGTAGCGCTTGGCCGTGTACTCCGTAGTGGTAGAACAGGTTGAAAAAACATGTCAAGGATTCAAGCAGCTGTAGCTGGCTCTGCGCGGCGGTGCCCTGGGATACGACGCACTCGTAACGATGCCGAACGCTGGTGCGTCGCTGGATTCTGCTGCCTTGCTGAGGCAGCAACTCCGGTACGGCATAGACTTGACGGGGTCGGTTGAGATGGTTGAGACGCGCTGCGGAGAGGTCACGTGGTGGCACCCGTGTCTCACGGCCAACCCCCCACCACGATGATGTGGTGTTTTTCTCCGCCAGGCTCCCCTCCATATCTAAACACTGCCCAGCTCCGCCGTCCTGGATATTACCTCCATCACCAAGAGGTTCCGTCCTTGCTTCGCGCCGCGACACTGCCAAACAGCCCAGTTGCACTCTGGATTCCCGTAAGTCTGCACCGACTAATCGCCACGCCAAGACAGTTGCAGCATTTTTTGCGCCTCGTTCCGCGCGACGCATAGCTGACGAGCTCTCAGCCCATCACCCCTCATTCCTACCAGACGTCTCCTGACTTGACCGCAACAATGGTAAGTCGCCGACCCCAACCATGGCCGAGCACCGCGACTAACTGTGTCATCCAGTCTCAATCCGGGTTCGTATCCCTGCTCGCCGTCCCCGTCCAATGGACTCGACATTGTCTCCGCGTGATCTCCCCCTCGACGACGGCGCGGACAAGCGGCTCCTTGGGCTCTGGTGACACAAGTTGGTTGGACTCGGCGCTAACGTTGCCGCGCTGCCAGAGCGACCGTTTCCCAGGAGTGCATAACTACCTACAATGAGCTGAAGCTCTCCAAGAAGTTCAAGTACATCATCTACAAGCTGTCGGACGACAACAAGCAGATTGTCGTCGAGGAGGCCTCCCCTGACAAGGACTGGGAGAACTTCCGCGAGAAGCTCATCAACGCGACTGCCAAGAGCAAGACGGTTCGAGCCCGGCTGAGAGCGCTTGCGTCGTGAGGCCCGGCTAACGGGGAGACAGGGTGCCGTTGGCAAAGGCCCCCGATACGCCGTTTACGACTTCGAGTACAACCTGGCCTCTGGAGATGGCGTGCGGTACGCAGCGCCTTCCTCGCCACTTCGCGTCGCCATAACTAATCCCTTTCCAGAAACAAGCTCGCCTTCATTGCCTGGTCTCCTGATGATGCCGGCGTCCTGGTGCGTAAACGGCGCATGCCCATGTATGAGCCACCGAGCTGACGTCCCGTCCCAACAGCCCAAGATGATCTATGCATCCTCCAAGGAAGCTCTGAAGCGATCTCTCACCGGCATCGCGACGGAGCTGCAGGCCAATGACCATGATGACATCGAGTACGACTCCATCATCAAGACCGTCAGCAAGGGTCTCGCTGGTTAAGAGCCTGCCGCCGCGACCCAGGGGCGCCGTCTTGATGGAGCGTATGAATTGAGCATACTATCCTTTGGCTCCAGACCTGTGTAGCCAATGATTACGACGCAAAGATGACGGTGAGAGATGAAAAGACGACGGTGGACATTGTTCTCGGATGGATCCAGCATGCTGTTGCATTGTTCACGGAGACATAAACTTGACAACTTCCCAGTCACGGTGATATCACGCCATAAATATAAAGTCACACTGGGTGTGGATGTATTTCTCTTATGTTTTCCGATAGAATTTGCCTTGCGCCGCCGCTCTAGCTCACGATCAGGGCCCAGAATTGTTCGACTGCCAACTGGACCGGAAGAGGCCGGACAGCTCTTCTGCCGCCGCCTGGTCGTTTAACCGTTGCATCAAAAAGCTCTTCAGATCCGACCAAAACGCATCTGTTTCCAAAGCGGTAGCTCCTGTAGGCTCAGCCACCGCTGGCGTAGCGCTCGCTACAGGCGGGATGGCGGCCGCTCCCCCAATTACCATGACGGAGAACTCAACAGTCGTCTCTTTCTCGCCCAGAATCTCCTTGAGGACCTTGCTATCCGCCAACGGCCTCTTGTTGTGCAGAATCTTCATCTTGTCTACCGGTATTCTTGTCTGGCTCGATACCTTGGTCTTGATGTCGAGCAGCGAGGTGTTGAGCGGTTGCGAGGTGAGCTTGATGTCGAGGGGTGGGTTTCGCAGGGACTTTAGAGTCACGGTGACGCTTCGCTCTTGTCCAGGGGCCAGCTTGGTGGGCTTGCTCATGGCCGTGGGCATCCGGGGCAGGATATACTGAGACAGGGTTAGACCGTCGAACTCGTACACTGGTGATGGTGACGGCCTAGTCTCTACTTACCGGCGGCCGAGCCGGGAAGTTCTTGGGGTCCTCGACATGATCGGCAGAGAGCTTGACGGGACGCGAGTCGAGCGTAGAGACGAACGTTTTGGCAAACGCTGTCTCAGCCATGGTGGGCGGTTCGGCTCGTGACTTGATGCGGTAGGAGGTGGGG